>JAQGAT010000035.1:0-85943 GCA_034687845.1 Pantelozetes paolii | reverse complement strand
CTCTCTCTCTCTCTCTCTCTCTCTCTCTCTCTCTTAAAAATTTAAAAATTATTCCTAAAATAAAGATATTTTTGAATTTCCAATGAAAAAGATTTATAAAACTTTTGTTTTCAGAATAAATTTAGTTTTCAATGAAAATTTGAATAACAACTGACGAAATAGGGCTTAAATTTGTTGATTTACACCTGATTTCACGAATAGGTTGCATAAATAAAACCCAGAATATTCTTGACATTCATTTGAAAGTGTGATAAATCATGACTTATTGGTGAAGTATAACACTATTGAATGTTACTGTCTATTGGTTTGTGGAAAAACTCAATCCATTACTTGCTATGAATTGAAAATATTCTTTGTTTTGACGGAAACTCTCAATAAATCTTTATTTGCAATGTATTTCACAAAAAGATAGGGTAGACAGAGATCAAAGTAAATCCATTCAGAACCTATTTTATTACAATTTCGTTTACAATACATGGTCTTATGAACTGAACTTTAATTCAAATAAACCTAAACTTCAAATCCGTTTCAATTTTTTTTTCACTCTTTGAATCAATTTATAAATATTTGATTTAATAATATATTTTTGAAGCAATTTATTGCAGAATATATTAAATTGATTGAAATTCACAATTTATTTGATCCCCTGAGGGGTTAATCGATTGTATTGTTAGCAATGTATTCAATGTTTGGTTCAATTCGTGATGTTTTCCTCAGTTTTTATGAAATTATCAAAACTTGTGATGAATTACTCTTAAGACTCAACAAAACTATTAATAATAAAGGAATGAATGAATGGTTTCTTATATTTGAAAACAATTGTCAATAAAACATATAATTATGAGATCGGAATAGATTGAGTCAATTAACCCAGTTTTCGTCTCTTCCCAAGAAGACCCAGTACTGATTCATTATGATGTTATCAGTTGCGATAGAAATTGTATTTGTAATAAATAATTGCACAAAATAAGAAAGATAATTTTCATTCTAAGGGTATTTTTAAGGAAAAAGTGTAAAACTCAGACAAAAAACAGCTATTATTTTCAACATTTATATCTTTGGATTAGATAATAATTGAGAAATGTCATTTTTGAACAGTTATTTTCTTAAATAATTTATATTTTTATTTATTTCTAAATATAATTGTTATTTAAATGAATTAAAATTTTAAACAAATTTGAAAAATATAATCAAATGTTATATATATTTATAAATAAATTCAAAATTCATTACAAATTGTTTAAAAAATTATTAATTCTTTTGAATTCTTATCGATTTATTCCAAAGTTTTATGTTATGTAAGGACTGTTGGCCTGTAGTGTCGCGCAGGCGTCTGGTTTGCAGATATAAACTCGATCTGAAAGTCGGTCTACAGATAAACAGGTATTAAAGTAATATCTATCGGCGCTCAGACAGGAATGTATGGTTTGGCACGACTTCGTGAGTCTAACTCTACATCAAAACCATTCTCTCAGTAGTTATTGAAGACTTGAGTCGAGAATAAGAGAAGAAAATAGTTATAAAAAGTTTTCATTGATTTCATCTTTCGGTAAGAAATTTGGATTTAATTTGCTTTTAATTCTTTGATTTCTAATTAATTTTGTTTAAAAGTGTCGACAAATGAACTAAAAATGAAAACTTTTATCAATTTCTTAAACAAATTGAAAATTAATTTATTATTAAATTCAAACTATTTTTAGTGTTTTTGGATAAAATTAATGCTTATTTTGTTTGTTATCAAAATTATTGAAAAAATTGCTTTGAAGTTGGCTTTGATTTTACCGAAGCCTATGAGAGACTGACATAATTGAGTCAAACATTGAGTTTTACTGTTAATCAATAACAGTTTGATTGGCCTTCCCTTCCTTAAGGCCATATACAGAAACATCACTTCCCTGTGAACTAATTTAGTGTTCACTTCAATCACTTCAAAAAATAATTTATAACCCTTTGGGTCTAAACTTATGATCAAATCATTGAATATTGTGTTTTGTTTTCTAAAAAGCACTTCTTTTTTGTGATTTGAAAGCTCAGCACAAATTTGTTTTGATTGTTAGGGAACTGGTTATTGAAAAAATCCATATTATATTTGGATATATATATGATATTCAGATGTAATAACAAAAAAGCAAAAAATATCTGAACAACACTTGTGTTCTCATGTCTTCAGCTATAAAAGAGATTAAATAAATAACTAAACAATACATTCGTGTAAATCATAATCAGGTTATTATAAAAAACAGGAATTATATAAAAGACCTTCTCTTCCAATATATGGCAAAAAGTGGGTTTGGATGTGAAACAAATGAATTTCAATTGTTTTGTGATCTAGGCTTCAAATTTTATGTTCAACGTTGACCTGTCTTAGAGTCTCTCTAATCACTAACAATACAAATATAACTTAAACTTAGAGTTGGTTTAAAACTCTAATCTTTAGTTTTGTAGTTAATTTGCATTTAATGTATCTTTTTAAAAATTTAGCAAGTTTATATTATACAGCAATACTGTCCAGTGACGAATTTTATAAACTGTGTTTAATAGCGTTCTCCCCTTGGTAGTCTATAATAATTATCCCCTTATAAGGGGTCTATCTGTTCGTCAGTACATCGATTCCAATATATTTTTATTAGTATTAGACATACTGTACAACAAACCACTAAGTAATGCACAAAAACAGCAATAAATTAGTGAAGATAAAATTTGTCAACTTATCAAAACATGCGCAAGCACACATTGAATTTCAGAATAGTTTAACAATCATTTACTAAATGTTTTCAAAGGTATTGTCAAATCATTAAATTTTTAAATCAGAGAATCACTATTTATTTCATTAGTTTTGTCTTCATTTAAAAGATTTATATTATATTTAGGTTTAAATTAATTTCAGTCCTTATTATCCATAATATTCTTCTCATCTCAAAAGTGGTTTGCATTCTTCACATTCAGACTCACCCTTAGATTAACCCCTTATACACTGAATTCAATGCGATTTTAATGTTTTCAAAAACATATTTACAATTACAATGAAAACTAATTATCAAATGAATTGAGAATAAAAGTTGACTGAACTTATACATATTAATATTATTTTTTTTATAACTTAAAAAGGTAAATTATTACATTTTAAAATTTAATATATTCTTGGTCTTTTCTTTAATAAATTATTTCAAATCATATTCAATATTAATTTCAGCTTTTCTTTTAATTTTCTTAATATTTTTATTATATTTTTTTTTCATTTAAGGCTCAAAACGACTCTTTTTAGGAAAATCTTTCCAAAAGACTATAAATTGATTGCTTTTCTGCTTAAAAAAATTTCATTCAATATGTTTACTGAAAGACTAAATCAATAAATGACTCAAAAAAGCAAATAAAATATAACTTATTATGAGATCTGACGCGCAATTAATTCTGTGCTAAAGGGGGCCAGAAATCCTAAATTTATACTTCAATTACTGCCGAAGAATAACATATGACATATATTTTATCACCTAGGACTGTTTTCATATGTAACCTATCTTAATTATTGTTTTAATATTATCTTCATTTAATTAATTAGAAATTATTTCAAATTAAGTGTTTTAAACGTTAATTAATAAAAACAAAGACAATATTTGCTTCTTTGGATAGTTTAAGGATTAGACTCTAAGGGGAATTTAGTCTAAGGGGGTCTTTTCAGATGTTACTGAAGTTTATGTAAATCATCAAATATTATATTTATTGAATGATCCACTTTAGTTTAGTTTAGTTTTGTTATATCAATAACCATATTTACTATAATATTATTGTTACTAAGTTTTGCTTATTTTACGCTTTCATTGATTTTTTTCTTCAAATAAACCCTTTTTTGAATTATCTGTAAACAAATTCAGTGTATATTCAGACCATTTGACTCAAAATTTATTAAATAATTGAATTATAAAACAACAAAAACTTTTAAAACTTTTAAAACTTTTAAAACTTTTAATTTTGTCATAAATTCGTGAAATTTTGATTAAAAATTATTTGAGCAAGCTTTCTTTAAGATTCTATAAATACATTCAATTATTTATAATTATAAACTGAAATTAATTGACATTTTTCAGTGAAAACTAAAATATTGTTCACATTTTTCCAACTTTTATGCAAAACTAATATTTATAAACAAAACACACTATAAATAAACTAAACATTAATTGAAATGCATTTATATTTTGAGTCAAAAATACATTTAAAATATTTATTTAAATTTTCTTTGTTTTCTTAAACTCTCTATAAAGTCATTCCGAGTCTATCCCTTCTGTATATCATATCTGTGCTCCTCTTATGCGCTATTGTTTGACTGAAGTTTGTGTCTGTGGGTCGGGTTAGTCACGATAATAAGCTCAGTTGTGTGCCTCATGTGCACCGTTGGCTCAGTTCGGTTGCATTTTCTTAGTTTATCTATTATTCCTATTTTTGCTACTCTTCACACACACAGTGAGACAGAACCCCATAATTTGAGTGAACATTATGTTTGCAACCGAATAATGATTGCGTAAGTATTATAAGTACTTATACAGAGCCAGGATCTCAGGCACAGGCAGTTTGTATGTTCTCAGGCACAGGCAGTTTGTATGATCACGAAAAATATTTTGCGTTTAGTTGACGAATGGTTGGGCAGTGAAACCAAGGGTATTGTGAAGCACAGGTTGTCGTGAAGCACAGACGCACGTGTATTATATCAATAATCAGTTTTATTTGATGTTAAGCTCTTAGTAGTGATCGATTAAAGGACAGTAAATATCGGCTGAAAACACGAAATGTTAATATCTGTCGACATATAGTCATATGGTTTGCAATAATAATGACATTATTATATCAAACAATGAATGACTTTCTGATCGCTTCTCTCATTCAATATCACAACTGAATCACAAAAACTTAATGATATTTTTCAAATCATAATAAAGTTTAGGTAAAAGTGTAGCCAAGGGTTAGATATAGCCAAGGGTTTAATGACTCTCTTATATATCGCAAAGTTTTTCACTTTTATAGACAAAAAAATAGTTATTTTCAGTCCCTTTTGATGGAACGACAGTATTGTCGCAATACCTGACTGTCTATCACACGATTACATTAGAAATGCGGATCAGTTTTAGTCAAAATAATGTTTTGATAATATCCTAACATTTATGGCATTTAATCGAGTTTTGCAATAAATTATATATTCAGGCAAATATAAAGTAATCACTTGTATCAGGGTTAAATCCATCAAGGTGTGTTTACAAACTTATAGAGTTTTAGTAAATCTAAAGTAAAGTTTATATTTTCAACGATTAAATGCAGAAAATATGAAACAAAAGATAAAAAGTTTGAATAAAACATAAATTAATTGATAAATGGATTCATAAAAAGTTATTTATGTTTGAATTCACCACTGAATATACGATTTGCCTGTTATTACATAAAACACGGAATTGAAGTCATTTAATGGATTTGCAAAAACTTTTTATGAATTTTCTTATATATATTGAAAACATAATAGTATTTAGTGTTTAGTGTTGTTAACCAGTGATCCAATCAATAATTTTTGTTTCTATTAATATTATTATAAATAATGACTAAAATCAATAAAATTTCTTTAACTGGAAATAAAATAACTGTTAATCACAAACATCTTTCATTTACTTTTTGAATCAGGGTTTCATTCAAATGTATGAATAATATAATCGTTCAATCATTTGATAATCATATTTCACTTATTAGTCAATTTATAAAACTAATTAAAAAGTTATTAAACTTTTTAAATATTTTTATTTTTTTAAATTTAATTTTCAATAAAATTCAATTAGTTTTCAAATAAATGATTGACTTTTATATTGAATTCAATTCAGGGTTTCATTCATTGCTTTTCAATTCAATGATGTTTTGAAAAATTAAGTTTTATATTCATTGGAAAAGTCTTTTAATTAAAAACCATTTATCAATGTTTTCATATGAATTCAATTTATATTATTAATAATATGCCTTAAATTCAGTGTAAAATGTCAAATGAAAATAAAATTAAGTTCCGACCCTTTCAGACAAAAATAAATGAGTTATTGTCTTAATATATTACAACCTTTTAAGGGGTTATTATGTATGAAATGAAATGAATTTACAAAGGATTAAAAACAACAAAGAATTTGTGCAAAAATTTACATAATATTAGGTTTTATTCAAATATTTATGTCTATTATTCTCAATGTTTTTACATGTCTTAAGCCTTACCACTGATTAATCTCTTGTAATATTATTCAACTGTTTTATCTGAACCTAAGTTTCACATCAATTGAATATTTAATATTAATTGCGCTAAAAATTTGTATCAATTTTTCGGTTCAAATAACTTTTCGGATGAGTTGTCGTTATATTTAATTATTTTAATAATAGTTTTCAAACCGTTTTCACAAAAGGTATTCAAATATTTAATTAATTTAAATTACATTAAAGAAAACATTAAAGAACTCCTAAATTACTAAGAAATTTATGATTGATGATTTTTTAAAAGTTTTAAATTGCTAATAGATTATCCAAAAACCCAATTTAACCTAGTTTAATCTAAACTTGACACTATCCACCCCCTGTCTAAGTCCTAGAGTCTAGGGTTGACGTGCGTTTAATATCTTTTTGGTTGAAAACATGTGTTTTCATTAAAAGATCAAATTTAGTCTTAATTTTAGACATAATGTCAATTAAAGTCAAACAAAGTATTGGATAAAGAAATATATGATATTTGTGTCTCAGAACCGATACTTTTATTCACTTGTAAGACAAAGAAATGTTTTATAGAGTGCTATAATTTAATTAAAAGGAAATACAGTAATAATAGACTAATAATAGAGTTATAAGACTTCACTCAAACTTTTTATTTATTATGAAAACAAGTGAATAGTTTTGTTAATTATATTATTGTTTATTATTGTACAGAGGATTACACAACAGAGTTGGCCAGTGGTTGACATAATTATAGAAGAAAAGGACAATCAATTCTTGGGTCCAATAGATCAGACACTTTCACAACTGTGTAATTGAAATCTGAAGCTATGCCTCATTCGCCTGAGACCTACAGTCCCACAGATAATCACGAATTAATTAATTCGTCTTTTTGTGAGGGAAATGGTGTTGGAATGTCATCAACACTCACACCAATACTAGACGTACACAAAGGAAGGCCAGTTAGATTGCAAGTGAAAGTGATGGTACCTGTCCATGATCACCCAAATGTATGTGCAATTAAGTAACCGACATATTCACTCAATTCTTGAAACTAAACAAATTAATGCAAGATTTATACCAAGTGTACATTTTATCATAAATCATCTTGTTCAGAATGTCCCTGATGTGGTATTCAAATACTATTTTATATTATATTTTTGTTTTATTTTAAAGAATAACACGATTTTTGCATTCAATTGAGTGAATGAATAATCTTTTGATTAATATGTAATGAATTTTAGTTTTTGTTCAATAGTTTGGCAAAATTTTATATCAGTTTCTGTGAAAATCAAATATTTTCAACATTAATGACAAACATTTAATACATTTTGAATAAACCATTGAATATAGGATTGAATCAAAATATTATAAAATAATAAGCAATTCATTAGATTTTAAATGTTCTCCATTGAAGTGATCCTGTATTTTGATGAATGACTCCCAATAGGAAGCGATTCCTAATAAGCATTAATACAATACAATCGACAGAAACTCATATTTTCTTTCCTTAATTGAAGTTCAATTTTGTCGGCAAACTATTGGGTCCAAAAGGTAATTCCCTGAAGTGGCTCCAGGATCAGACACAGACCAAAATGGCAATCCTAGGCCGGGGGTCTATGAGAGATAAGCAGAAAGTAAGTTATGATTTTTTTCGCAAAAACTTTTGTGATTTATATATTGTTTATGTCATCCATAAGGAAGAAGAGCTTCGGAACACATCTGACCCAAAGTACTCTCATCTAAACCAAGAGCTTCACGTTGAGATAACTGCGTTCGCACCGGCACCTGAAGCCTATGTGCGAATGGGTAATGCTTTACATGAAGTAAAACGATTTCTCGTACCCGTAAGTAATGAATCTATAAATACTGTGTATCACTCTCTCAAACACATATAAATGCAAATCTAATCAAACTCTGGTATATCTGAAGGACTATTACGACGATATAAGACAACAACAACTCAGAGAACTGGGAATTCTTAACGTCGACAAGAAATCCAACACAAAGTTGAGGTGATTTTCATTCAATACTTTTCAATACATTATTGCATAAATGCATTCAAATATAATAATTGATGACTTGTTTCAGAACAAATGAGAGCACAGGAGGAACACCTTCGGTACGAGACAACGAGAAAGCCATTCATCCAATGCCAGTAAATGATACAACACCTTCACATCTGGTCAGTGCCAACACTAATGGTTACTCTAATAACGATTATATGCCTTATAATACAAACGGAGAAAACGATTTAGAGTTCAGTCATTGTAGGTCTTTATAGACTTTAGACTCAAATTAGACTAAAATTTATCTAAAAATCAAATTAATATTTATCTCCTGTACTGTAGGCTGGGATCAGAAATCGACTTTTAAGTTATCCTCTCGTCATAACACTAAAGGACTGTTATATCGGGATAAACCTTACCATAGAATAGCAGAACAAATCAATAATAATATCTTTCATTAGTTTTCACTAATTTTCAATTAAATCTAATCAATAGTTTCACTAAATTTACAAATTGTTATCAAAAAGTAAATGTAATATAAAATTATATAAATGTATGAATTGTTTGTCTTTTGTGTCAAACCCTATAATTTGTCAATTAATTTGTTAAATAAAACTATTATTACATTAAATATCACTTAAATATTGCTTCAAATGATTTGTTTTCGTGTTTTCTAATAATAAATTCAAATATTTATCAAATGTTTTCATTTTCTAAAATGTTTTTACATTTAGTTAATGAATATGTTTTTCAGTTTCATATTATAAATAGATTTTATATTTGAATTAAAATTTGTTTAGATTTTAATCATTTCAATCAAATCATTGATAGGATGTAAGAGGAAAGGGATTGTGTTATGCATTGAGAACAGAAAGAAATCGATGTGAAAGCAAAATACTGTAAATATAGAAAATGATAGGAAGTTGTAAATAGAGAGAAGAGGAAAGGGATGATAGATATAGGATTGGACTTAATTGAAAACTGAGTCAATCTATAGATATATGAGATTTTATTTGAATGATATCAGAGATTATTGATTATCTGATAAGTAATTGCAAACATTTTTATTACAGAAGAGAATCTAAAATCATTTGAAATTAACTTTCATTTTGTGTGAAATCATTTTAAATAACATTATATTTGAAAATATTTATTATTTTTTAAATTTTATTTCAATTATTCTTTAAATTAAAGCTTTTTTACAATTTATTGAACAAAAACAATTCAAAACTCATCTGAGATAATCTGAAATAATATTTATTGGCGTAATGTTTATGAATTACGAGACCTCAGAGTTCGGGTCAATTTGTTTTACTATTTTTGTCCCAAAAGGGAACTAATGATTGATTATGTCATCTATTTTCTTCAAAAAAGGTTTTAAGTAATACTTGTGTCAAATCACAGGTTTGGGTATTAAACCCATTAAACCCCAAACCCTTTCAACAAAATTAGATTTCTAGATAATAAATCTGAATCACCAATCAACATTAATTTAATATGATAACATTGATAAGTTGATGATTACTCAAACTTAATAAAACTATTGAATATATCCAGGGATAAAATTGTTAGTAAACTGATTGACAAATATGTAAATCATTTTTAATTCAATATATCTTTTATTTATTAATAAATTTTAATACAATTTCAAAATTATTTAATTATTTATAAATAATAATATATTTTATTTATAACTCAATCACAAGAGAAAAAGCACAGAGAGAGCACTCCTGGCTTTCCCTCCGATTGTAATTGTATTAAAAATATTTAATGTGTTATTGAAATACAAATTAAATGTAAACCCCTTTAAAGGATTAAAAACCCTTAAAATGACAGAAATTTGTATTCAATAAGACATTAATACTTTTGAGAGTTAATAGAAAACATAGAAAACGCTTAGAAATGGCTTTCATTTGTGTTGAGACGCGGTTTGCAATTGTCTCATCATTGACTGCAGGCCTGGCATCCCTCCCATCTGCTGGAGGACCCGGGGGTCCATCATTTTGGCCATTTGTTGGTTCAGTTTAGCCATTTGTGTTGGATTCACATTCTTAGCCATATCTCCCCCTTTGAATAACCCCTTAATTCCGCCCATCTTTTTGACGACAGCCGCGAACTTCGTGTACTGAGTCAACAACTCCTGAACCTCTTTCTGTGTGACACCACTACCCCTCGCGACCCTCACTATACGCGTCGGCTGTTTAGTGAACAGTTTAGCGCCTTCTCTGGAGTCCAGCTCTGAGTCACTCATTGAGTCCATTATAGTCATCAACCGCTTCAGTCTAGACATGGACTCGGCCTCAGAGGCACCCTTGACGAGGTCAGCGCCGAAGCCCGGGATCATATTGAGGATTTGGTGGAAAGGACCCATCTTCATTATGTTAGTGAACTGTTCATACATATCCCTGAGTGTGAACTCTCCGTGTTTTAGCTTTTCTATCAGTTCTTCGTTGTCATCGAGTTTTAGTTCATTCACTTTGTCTATCAGGCCTTCAATGTCTCCCATTCCCAACAGTTTGGACACAAAGGGCTTAACTTTGAATTGTTCGAAGTCATCGATATGTTCACCCGTTCCTATGAATATTATCGGTGACTGTGTGGCCGCCACTGCACTCAAAGCACCGCCACCTCTGGCGTGACCGTCAAGTTTGGTAACAATAACGGCCCCGACGTCTACCTTAGTCTTGAAAGCTCTGGCCTGCGATTCACACGCCTGTCCTATGGAGGCGTCCATAACATAGATAATAAGGTTGGGCTGTATTGTCGTAGAAATGGCTAACATCTCCTCAAACAAAGAGCTCTCCTGTTTGTGTCGACCACTGGTGTCCACAACAATGATCTCAAAGCCTTCGTTAGTGAACTTCTCCACACCTTCTGAGGCGATGACCACTGGATCTGATTCAGTGTAAGAGCCGTAGAAAGGAATCCTCGCTTTCGTTGCGTTTTGCTTCAACTGATCGAAAGCACCCGCTCTGAAGGTGTCCGCACATACCAGTGCACACTTCCAACCCTTCCTCACGTAATAATAAGCCATTTTAGTACAAGTAGTGGTCTTTCCCGACCCTTGAAGGCCAACAAACATAACAATATTGGTTCTGCCTTTCACTGGTGACCAGGCCTTGACTCCGGGGTCAACCAATTTGACCAATTCCTTGAAGACCGCCATTTGAATCATTCGTCGTTTGTTAAGTCCGGCCGCCATTTCCTCGAAGTCGATGACTGAGCGGACATTTTCTCGCAATTGTTTCACGAGTTTAATGTTGACGTCGGCCTCGAGAAGAGCCGTACAAATGTCCTTCAGAAGGCCGTCCAACACCTCTTTGTTGATAATCGTCGCGTTTCCCAACGACCTCAACGCTGAGGTTATCTTACGGCCCAAGTCTGCCAAAACCATCCTCGGTCTTAGTGGTCGGTCTTAGTGGTCGGTCTTAGTGGTCAGTCTTAGTGGTCAGTCGTCTCAATAAATAAAAGGATTTAATTGTTTAACAATTGTTTGCTTTTGTCTCACATTTAAAGACTTAATCTTTAATTGAGTTTAATATCAAATCCAAAGTAATATTGGATTTCAATTCAAAACTGGTTTTAATTTAGTGTTTATTTAAATCACGTTTTACTACGAGTTTACGAGTCGTCGAGTCGTACGACAGTTAACGACACGTTTGTAAGCAATCATTGAAACTATTGATTGAAAAGTCAATACAAAACACAAAATATCAAACATTTTGACGATTTTTGCGCCAAATTTGAGTCATTTTTGGTTAACATTGCTTTCACTGCTTATCCTCTCCACAACTAAATCACATCATCTCATATTAATGTCCATTTCATTACACACCTGGATAATCTAAATTATGATATTAATTATCCATGGATTTTATTTCATCATCATTGCTGACCCTGGAGTTGAGCCTTTGAACTAGGTTAGTTAACTTTACAAACTGTATTGAAAAAGAAATGAACTTGTTGTAGTGAAAGGGAACTATAATTAACCACATTTTATTAGTAAGAAATGCGATCACCATCGCTATTATCATTATTATCATGGTAAATGATTGGTGTGTGTCCAAGATTAAAGCTTAATCCTGGGTAAATGAATAATTGATTTCATATGAATATAGTGTACGTAATATCTGTGTGAAAGTGTAATCAGTGAACAGAGTATAACATAATTGAATGTAAAGTAAACACAGTTTTGATTCAAATTGTGGTTAAATCTGAAGCAAGACTTCAATCGATGCCCAAAACGTGCCTTTCGTTCAACACTTGCCATCAAATTGTCTTTAATTTTCAATTAATGTTTAGTTTATTATAATTACAAACAAAACAACAAAACAAATGAGTTTTCAATACAAATATCTCTCAAATCTTCACTTAAAAGGGTTTGAAAACTATAAGGTTTGAAACGATTTCTCACTTTTTCTTTCAATTAATTAATTGTTTTTATAATTGTTTTCAAATTTATTATCAATTGATGTCTTGTTTTACAAAACATTTGTTACTATTGTGTGAAAAATATTTCAATTATTTTACATTATATTCAATGAAATGCTTATCAATTGCTGTGACTTTTGATTACAAGAAATCATTAATTAATCAAAAGTTGACTTAAATTTCAATTCAATTGAATGAATGTTTGAATGTTTGAACACATAAACACATATTCAGTCAAATAATGTCTCAGTTTATCTCAAATCAAACTTTTTTTCAAACCATTTAGTGATTAATACTTTTTCACTGATTTCAGTCCAAAAATGGGTTAAATATTCAAACAATTATTGTTTTTTAATATTATAATCAAATCACTGATAATATCATTGATATGTAACTCATTTACAAGTGTTTGCATGAATTGTAAGATTTGTTATTTAAATTGTTTCTAAACTACCTTTCCTTCAGCTATGATAGCACTCAACGATGATTTAATGATCCGTTTATTATACAGTGTTTACCGGTATTTGTGTCTCATATGAAAAATATTAAAAATGTTTTGAAAGCAATTAGTATTCAATGAAATGTTATTTATATTATTATTAATTAGTTTTTCATTCAATATATTGTTTGAAAACATATTTACAATAAATTGAATTAATTTTATAAACATTTCTCTAATCTTTGAAATAAACTTATGTTTGAATCCAAAGTCCAAAAAGTCTTTCGATGTTTTGACAGATATTTATGGTTTCAATGATTTTTATTTCATTTAAATTACAAATGATTTAAAAGTTTTTATTTTTGTTTTCAAATCCCAAACAATACGTAAAAACACATGAAAAGTATTTTTCATTCAATTAATTAACATTTTATTGATTTGTCCCAACAGTACAGCTCTCAGGATACCAGTCCTCTCAGCAATTATGTTATGCACCCGTTCTGGAACCTAACGGTTAAGGTATTATACTTTATATACATTTCCTCTTAAGTCTAATCATTCAGCACAAGAGGTTAGTGTCAGATAATGACTGATATATTGGTAATCCTTTATCACCCGTTCCTCCAATTCCTTCAATTATATCATTCATTACTTTCTTTTGAAATCAAATGTTATGAAAGCAATTCATTCAACAAAAAGTGTTACAAATTTTATGTTAATTTTCAATTGTATGACAAATACCTAACTGTCCAACAAATACCTAACTGTCCAACAAATACCTAACTGTCCAACAAATACCTAACTGTCCAACAGATCGTTCCGAAATGGTTGGCACCGAATGTGTTGACGTTTACAGGATTTCTATTCACAGTCGCAAACGGATTATTGCTTACGATATACGACAAAGATTTTTGTGCATCAAGTGATCAGATCTCGTGGTGTCCACCTGTGCCCGCATGGGTTTGGTTTATATGTGCGGTTAACCACTTTATGGCCCACACATTGGACGGAATCGATGGAAAGCACGCCCGACGGACAAACTCTAGCGGACCGTTGGGTGAGCTCATGGATCACGGGTTGGACTCGTGGACCGCACTCTTCATTCCGTTTTGCATTTACTCCATATTCGGACGATTAGATTACAGTGAAAGCCCTTTTCGGATGTTATTTATATTTTGGACAATATTTTTAACCTTTTATTTGTCTCATTGGGAGAAATACAACACAGGTATCCTATACCTGCCCTGGAGTTACGATATTTCACAAATAGCTCTATTCGTTATGTATATAATCACGTGTTTCGGTGGAAGCACTTACTGGAAGTTTACAGTTCCGGTGCTCAATGTCGGGAGCGGTCGGCTCTTTGAGATTATTTCCTACAGTAAGTGATAAGTGCTTTCAGTTGTTCGTAATTAAATGATCACTAATTGCGGTCAACCCTATAGTCGGGTGTTTCGTGATGTCGGCGCCAATCAATGTCTATAACGTCTATACGTGTAAAGCTATAAAACAGCCGACGTTTTGGGAATCGTTTCGACCATTGGTTCCCTTAATAGTGTTGTTTACCATAACGTCCGGTTGGGCCGCCTTCTCGCCCAACGATATTATTGAGAGAGATCCCCGAACCTTCTATTTCATGGTCGGAACAGTCTTTGCCAACATTGCAGTGAGTATTGAGTGAAAGGTTTTCAAAATCGGTTTAATTTGTAATCATTTTTAGTGTCGACTGATTGTGAGTCAAATGTCTTCAACGAGATGTGAAGCAATCAATTGGTTTCTAATGCCGTTAGCCGTAACTGTTTTGGCAATATTTGCCGTTCCCTTCACCGAAGGACAAGAAATATTACTCTTGCGGTTGATATCAATCCTATTCTGTTTACTACACATTCACTACGGGGTATGTGTTGTGCGCCAAATGTGTGAACACTTCAGAATCAATTGCTTTTCACTGCAAAAGAGGACCCGAAGTGAAGAAGAGGTCAGTTTAGGTAATAAATCAAAGAATTGAATGAATGGTCGAATCGATTGCAAACCAATTAATCTTCTTATAGTTCAAGAACTGGTTTAAACGTGGGATCCATTCCTCGACTCAATTAACCATAAATTAGGGTTTATTTGTAATTATTTTCACTCAATATATGATTCAATATTTAATTAAAAGTATTGAAAGACTAATAAATTTTTTGACAATTGTTGACCACTTCTGACAATTTGTTGACCACTTCTGTGATTATAACAGAAATTATCGAAAGTTTTTTTATATACAAAAATGCGATCAAAACTGAACTCAAATTGATTTGATTTTGTTTACCAATCAATAGCTCTAATGATTAGCCACTAATCACTCAAACAATTAATTGTAAACTATTTTTCATTGTTTTAACAAATCATACGTTTATTTACTTTTTCTGTTTATATATCAATAGAAAGTGTTTTTCGTTTCGTTACCACAAAATGTAAATCAAATGTAAGTTTAATAATGTTTTTATTCAAATAAAACTAGTCTTCAGTTACCATTCAATTGTCACTTTAATTGTCCCCTCACTTCTCCCATCACTTCTCCCGTCAATTGTTTCTGGTGTTCATATATTCCTATATCCCTATATCCCTGGTGTGTTAAAGTTATCTCATTCGTTGCCTCTCTTTACCCCTGATATTGATTTATGGCATACAATGAAAGAGTTGATAATCTATTGGTTAGGACTTCAGTTGATTTGAAGCAGAGGTGAGTGAAAAGGTTAACATTGAGAGGACTGATAGGTCTGTAGTGCACAGGCATTAAGTGCTTCCAATGGTATCATATCATTGATGGCATGAAAGCCAATACTAAGCCATTCATGCAATACATGTGACCTTCAGTTATGGCGTCTTTGTTTGCATTCAAATCATTACATCCATTGTATCCCAACTTAAGACACGTTTTGTTGTGACTGAAGACCAGCCAAAAGTCCGGACACTCAGCCGACGGGACAGCGATTGGAGTGAAGACCCGATTGGCTCTGACTCTCATGTTTTGTAAGCGTTTTGATTGAATTCAAAACACATTAACAAAACAAAAGTTTAGTTTAATGTCTATTGTCTTCAAAACTAATGCCAATCAGAGGTCAGTCCAAGACTTTTATCACTAAAACAATCATTTCTTAAATGTCTTTAAATTCAATCACTTTTTGGCCAATAATTGCATTTAATTTGAATTAAAATTACATTTATTTCTCATTTTTATTGATATTTAGATAAAAATTATTAACAATTAAAGTATTTGTAAATATATTGAGAAATACCCCTTAGATTGAGAAATACCCCTTAGATTCACAGTTAAACTGATAGAAAGATTAAGTTTAATTAAATTCGTATTCAAACCCCTTATTAATTGATAGTTAAATCACTTTTGAAAAACTTATTTAAAGTAAAAGTATTTCTATTGCATGTCTGAAAACTTTATCATGGTCATATTGGTTATCATGGTGATATTGATAATACCTGGTTATTCACCCAATGTTTGAATATTTTGATAATCTCTCAGAAAAGGGGTTTTTATTGTTTTGTTTTTATAACAAATGATTGGATTTAATGACACTTTTCTTCATGTCTTTCATAACTACTTATGAATTGATTGAATGAAAGACTGAATTAATACTAAACTACTTAACGATAGCCTAAAGATGTGAACCGTTTTGATGTAAACAATGAGAAACACAGCAAACATTGATAACATTAATGGTCTAAACGTTATGAACATTAATATTGAAACCAATAATACGACAGCTTTTAGTTGTAATCAAATCCAATCGTTTGGTCTTCCGGTGACCACCAAATCGTCGACAACTCAATCGAAACCAAAGACAAAATGTCTGGAGAGCTCCGGGCGTCAGACCAAAAGACCCCCTTCGGAGAGACGGTTCAAATGCGATCAATGCGAGCGTTGGTTAACGTTATTATAGTTTTTGTTATTTATTTGTTAATCATTTCATTGATATTTAGGAATGTTTTTCACGCGTAAGGATGTGAAGAGGCATTTGGTTGTGCACACAGGTATCCGTAACTTTGCCTGTCCATTCTGCACACAAAGGTTTGGGAGGAAAGACCATTTAGTACGACACGCGAAGAAGAGTCACAATCGCGACACCCGTTCCTCGACTGCTATTAAAACCAATTCAAACCATACCTCAAATCAAACAAATTCTTTGCCAACACTAATACAACCCAAAAGTGCTACCATTCCTGTCGTTCCTATTGGGACTCAACAGACGAATCCTAACAATAAATCATTTAATTATCAAAACCATCAAAACTCAGGCAATTCTGCAATGATTTTGTTGACTAACTCTCATAACAGTCATAATACGAGTGCCGATAACCACAGCTCCAACTATGGCACCCATTCAAACACAACCGGCCATAACATAGGAATGCATGCAAACGAGTCTTTTTGCCAATTCATGTCTGGAGTCCATAGTTTTGATGAAATGATTGCCTCGACTGCCCTCAAGAGTGAAACACCGCCATTGAGTGCCCCATTGGGTGCTCACCATTATTTCGCATTTCCAGTCAACTCTAGTGCACTTACATATCCGGTGCCGAACTCGTCATTCCTTCCCAATTGTTTTGTAACGAATGCAAACCCAAACATGAGTTCCTGTGGCAGTACAGCCACTGTCACAGCCTTCGGCATACCGGTGCCCAATGTGTCCAATACTTCAAACCCAATCCATACGACGTTCTCCGTTGATGTGAACCCATCTCTACCTCATTTCAATCAAGCCTTTCAATAGGGATAACAATAATTGAATTCTATGTCAAAAAACACAACCATTTGCTCAAAAAGAGTGCCTTTTTTGGACACTTTGGACACAATTTGATTGATTTTGTGTCAAACAATGATGTATTGAATGAGACATTGAAAGCGCACACAAAGAAAAAAGTAATTGAAATCTACCTCAAAATGACCTCAATTTCTACCTCTAAGTGAACTTAAAATTACCTCAAATTTGAAATTGAATTTTAAGACTATTTTTAGATTCTTCTGAATCTACTGTCGATTGAAAAAGTGTTTAACCTTTAGATTGAATGCTCAAAAAGTGATTGTTTTGTTTGTCTCCAAAGTTTTGACATTAATTTAGTTTTTATTAGTTTTTACTCTATTTTTATAACATTTACCGACAATTGCATCGATTTTTGCCAATCATTTGCTGTAAATATGAGAAACAAATGAATTTATAAATTGTTTAAAATTGTTCCTAAATTTTGTGCCAATTCTTCGTTGAATCCATTAATTGCTCTTTTAATTCAGTTTTATTACCACTCCTTTGCCATAAATACCGGTGAGTCGCCTGAGCGACAGGTTAAATTAATACAGTTAAATACAACTGAATTGAAAACAAAACCCAAGTATTTGTCAAAACCTTTTGCTATTTGTTTATAATTCAAACATTTTTATTAAGTTTTGAATCATTTCTCAAATCATTGATTCAATTAATATTGAAATAATTGTTAAACTATTGCCATAATTAATGCCAAACCTATTAATTGCCAACAAATTACCTCAGATTACCTCAAATTTATGTATTTCTTGAGAATATATAATGTTTTCAAGTATTTTAAGTTTATTTTTAGTAAACATTCAATTCTTACCTCATTTTCAATGATATTATTATATATTATAATATTTGTAGAAATTTTTATTAATAAAACAAAATTTGTTACAAATTATTGATTCAGTCATTCATTTGTCGTCAAACTTATCATTAATTTATAAATAATAAACAATTTATTAATGAGTTACTCGTTCCCGTGTGGCCAGATTCCCGCGTGGCCAGGAAACCGGAAACCCCCATGTTAAATTCTCATAGGGTTTTTTCCCTTCAGTGGTGGGGGGGGGGGCACGCACACACATCGCGATCAAACTATATTTTTCAGTTCCTTCGGAAAACTGAATTTAAAAATATTAAATAAAGTGTGAAGTTATCACTATTTAAACACTATTTAACCTTGTTCGTTTATTTTAGTTAATAATTAAAAGATTAAAAATAACAAAAACAAAATTCAAAAATAAGTTTTTAATAATTATAATACTGTAATACCTGTATATGAAATAATTAACATGGTACAATTGTCAATTATCAAGGTATTAATATTACTTGAATATTGAATACATAAACACTAATTCGTGGAAAATATATAAATACTTAAAAATTAGATAAGAGTTATAAAACTTGGAATAAATAAGAATTGATATAAACAATGTCACCTCAATGTCACCTTGCTAATATTGATAAATATTGATATATACTGTAGTTAGGGTAGAAAAAATATGTTTATATTTACAATTTTAAAGTTATCAATGTTGATTAAATTTTATTAAAATTTTGATCCCTTCACCTTTAAATGCAGTTTCAAATGCATCCAATGTCTGATTGAAATCAAATCTATGAGATATTAATGGCATTAAATTCACTTTCCCTGCGCTTACGAGGCCTATAGAGAGCGGAAAACTGTAACCAAAGGTTAATAATAATTAAATTCAACGAAAAAAATGAAATTTGAAAAATGAATACCAATTTCTGTAACGAAAAGATCCCATTATATTGACCTCACGTATGGCTGCGGTGGCGATGGGAAGACTCACGTTAGTTGGTCCGTGACCTACGAGTACAACAGTGCCTCCTTGTTTGGTAGCCAACAGTGCCAGTCTTGTGCTGGAAGGGGCACCACTGCACTCAATGGTGATGTCAGGCAAGTGCTGTGCCAACAATTGTTCAATACTTTTGACCACTTTTTCTTCTTCACTATCTTTGGTGATGAGCACTGTGTGGTGAGCGCCGACTGATTTTGCCAACTCAAGTCGTTTTTCGTTTATATCTGATTATAACATAAATAATTGTATTAATAAAGTGATTGCAAACTAATTGATCATTTGATTACCGGTTACGATGATCTGATCGGCTCCCAGTGCTTTGGCGACCATAATATTGAACAGACCTATAGGTCCGGCGCCAGTAATCAGAATAGTTTTGCCAAAAGTAACCTGAGCTCTCTTACAGGCATATACAGCAACAGTCAACGGTTCAATCATAGCCCCCTCTTCGTCACTCATATTATCTGGGATTCTAAGGGGTAAGGGGTAAAGGTTAAGGGCTACACAATTACTTGAATCTAATGCTAATTATACGCTCACTTGAATGTATAGTCGGCCGGGTGTAGGAAATATTGGGTGAGAGTTCCGTTGTGTGGAGGAGTTGCGTGGCATCGGATATCTGAGCAGAGATTATAAATGCCTTCTTTACAGGTAAGACATAGACGACAGGGAACGGCCGGTTCTGTGCAAACACGGTCTCCAACTTTAAAATTGTGAACATCTGGTCCCACATCAATAACTTGAGCACAGGTCTCGTGGCCTAAAATAATTGGTTCATTCAATACAAAGTTACCGATAGAGCCGTGTTTCCAGTAGTGGACATCTGAGCCACAAATGCCCACACAATTGGTTTTCAGCAATACTTCTGTAATTGAATAATCATTTTATACATTAAAACAAATAAAAGTTAAACAAAAGGTATTATAATTAATATTTGCAACAAATATACCATTCTTTCCCGGTTTGGTAGGCATTGGCCTCTCTTCCAGCCTTAGATCATCCACTTTGTGGAGAACTGCCGACAGATTTGTGTTTGACTTCATTGACATTTCCTTTGCTTTAGGTTTGACTCGTAATCAATGTTTTAAATAAACTTTAAATTTATTGAAATCTTTGAATGAAATGATGAAAAACTTCTGAATCTCTAAAACAACTGAAAGACAGAAACACATTATTAAATACCTAAACATTTGGTCACTTGTGATGTAATTATCAAATGACAACATATTTACAGAAAAAAATTGATTTAAATAATCACATGAATAATGATTTATAAAACTATTGAAAAGAAGACAAGTTTTATCTCAATCTTCAATAATTAGGGAATCATTTTCCCTCACATCGCACAGGTATGTAATGAAAAAACATTGACGTCTTGTAGTTTCAATCATTTGTATGATATTATAACAAATCATATAATTATAAAATATTTGATATATAATTGTATTGAATGAATGATAAAGTAAAGGGTTTTTCAACTAATTATTAAAAATAAATTCAATATTTAAGAAAAGCTCAAAGAATATCAATAATAGTTAAATAAAATCATAAAAAAGACAAAATTATTATTATTTTAATTATTGTTACCTTTGATACCATTTTCTCATCAAAAAACGTAAACCAAATTAATATAAAAGTCAAAGAAGAGGACGAAAACTAAAATGATTTCATGATTTCATGAAAAACATTAATAATAAGGAAATTATTTAAAAGTTTATTAATCTTTTGGTTTGAGTTTTGAGTTTTGAGTTTGAGTTTTATATATTAATAATTAAATCCAGTTTTGGATGAATTGACTCAACATTTGTAATGATTTCTAATCAAAATCAAGTTTCAGTCAAATATTAATTAACATTTAATCTATAACTTATTAAAACTGAATATCAGGTGCTTAACTTCAGGTACTCATGTGTTCAGGGTTATATAAAGCTATATTTGATAATTTTTACTATAATATATATTTTAAAACTATTATATCCAACACTAAAACCGATAATCAAAATTAAAAATATGATAAAATCTTTGGTTAAGAAAAACCTTAAAATATTGATTCAATCATTGATTATATAATATTTAAACCCATAATTGTTTACTTTTTAGTGTTTTATTGATTCAATTTTATAATTTATTTATTTCTTGTAAAATAAGTAGTTTTTTGTCTGACTTTTCAATTCAAATATTTATTTGATTTTGTCATCAATTTGTAATAAAATAACTCTTAGTTTCCTCTATGGATGTGATGTCTGTCCACAAGAATAAGGAAAACATTGCAAATAATTTAGAAGAAATTAATTCATTGCTCTGACTGTCAGTCACCAGCACTGGTAGTTCGCACCCATACTTATTTCAATCGGCTCTTATTGTATTCTTGAGCGCCGAGGCCAATAAAATTCATATTTTCTAATACCAGTCCTCAGCATAGGTTAGGATTGGTCTCTGTTTTGTACTAAAATATGAAAACCTAATGAAAATCTAAAGAAATTGCTATAAAAGTGGTTAAAAATAAGTGAATTTGTATTGAAATCAAAATCTATTAAAACTTCAAATTGATGTCAGAGTTTAAGACTTGCAGTCATTTCAAATGAGTCAGACATAAAAACTGTTAAAACAATACTTACCTTAAGTTTAGTCCAAATCCTTGTCCATCATCTCTTTAAGTGTGGCCAAAATATAAGGATAGGGAAACGAGTGAGTGATACAAATATTCACTATTGTCGACAAAAGTGTGTGTCTGTAGACACGTCTGAACATCCGATTAATAACCTAACCTATCGGCAGATCTGCTCACAATGTGTCCACTAATCTACTCAAACAACGATTCCCTTACTTCTCATTTGGTCACAACTTATCGTTTGATGGTTTCATAGATTCAATCAAATCATTGTTCATCTGTTAGTCATCTCTATCTTTAAGACACTTTCCATTTGGGGATAAAGTTATCTAAAATTAAATCAATTAAAACATAAAAAGTATTCAAACCTTAAATTCTTTGTCAATTGGTTTAGACATTGAATCCAATCCACTGTTCCTCTGATCATATGTTCAATTTGTCCAAACCTTCAAATCTAATGAATGATTGAAAAGAATAATTAATTTCAAATTATCTTCAAATCTTCAGATATTATCTGAAAATGAATGCAATTCTTGAATTCAGACATCAATTTGAAGTATATTTTTACAACAATTAAATAGACTTTTAAACAATTTGTAAACAATTTTCACAAAATCTTAAAATTATTTTTTACTAAAAAAATTAAAATTTAATTCAAAACTCAATAATTGTAATGAAAACGTGATTTCAGTTTTCATTAAAGTATAATAATCGTTGAAAACCAAAATCTGTTGAATTGAATGATGACTAATGCGGATCTGTCTCTTCATAAAGCGGTCTTCAGTGGAGATATTAAAACAGTGGAGCAGTTGTTAAAGAAGGCCAACGAAGAAGTGGTCAACAGACAGGACATTCACGGGAATACAGCACTTCATATAGCAGTGATGAAAGGCAACAAACAGTGCATTGATTTGTTGCTAAAAAGTGGTGCAAACACTACAATACGTAATGAACTGAATTGGTTGGCCATTCATGAGGCCATCAGTTTGGGTGACATTCAAATCGCCAAATCACTGAACGACGCGCTCTCACGACAAATGGTTAAATACCTCAAAAAGGAGTATATCCTTAAAGTGGTCGATGATATCAAACAAGACTTTTCTATGAAATTTGAGGTCAGAATCAAAGACTTTAATGCAAACACTGTTATTGGACCACCGGAAGTGAGGGTCAGTTTAGTGAAAAAGGGGCGCAAAATAAAAGCTGATTTAGAGATCACCGATTGCTTCCACTCGAGACCCGAAAGCTTTCATTTGATCTTTGATTTGAATCCAAACAACAATTCGTTTATTAAGATAACTGTCGGCGAAGACATCCCTTTCTATCAAATCATCACTTTTGAGGACTGGGAAGGGATTTTGACCGAAGTCTTCAGACGAGAAAGTCTTGACACAGAGTTGAGAAGTTTGATGCAAAAGGAAAACATTACGTATATTATCGAGAAAAACCTCAAAAGCACTCAAAAACCACTTTTCCGGAAGACTATCACCAAAAAGGTCGGGAATTATAAGACAGATGTTTATGAAACCCAAGACTTGGAGTTCACAACCAAAACAAGAAGTGAACACATGTTGGCCCGAAATCAAAACAGTGGTAATACCGAGCAGACTATTGGGGCTTTACCGGCACCCGAACCCAGAAATGTCAATTGGAAAGAGTATATCAGTGCTCCGAAGGGGAAGTTTCCTTCTTTGGGACGGAAGTCAATTGAAATATCGGATACAAAAAGGGTTTCAGTTGTCATCGGATTGACAAATGAAATACCATTAGATTGGAAATGGATTATAGCATTGGCTGAACAGGTATTCAGTCATAAATTGGTTTCACTGATCACTCTATTGACCAAAGAATTGCCAAATGGTTTCCCAGTTGTCATCGATTTCCCGATTAAACCAACGATTCAATTGAAGTGGAAATTGAATTACTTTGAAATCGTTTCAAATTTAGACGAATCGGTGTTCAATATTCCGGAACACTTTCAGGAAAGGGTTATCTTTAGAATCGAGAGGAACGACGGTTCAAATACTTAGTTTACCTTTTCTTCAAAATTATTCAGAATATTCTCATTGAATAAAAATATTTGAATAAAATATAAAACAATTGAAAATTAATTGTAAAAAAGTGTAAAACAAATGAAATGATTGTAAAATACTTTTTATTTGATTTAAATCTTTGAATAACATAATTATTAAATCATTTTTTGTTCACAAAGTCTTAAATGAATTGAAATTTCAAAGAAATTGTTTGAAATTTATTAATAAATTATTTTCTTTAAGATTTTGCGATAAAAAACATTTGAGTTTTAAAACAGATTTAATTATGATTTTATATTAATTTATATAATAAAAGGGATATTAAATACGATATAATAATAAATCATATGTTTATTGCAATTATATTTAGTATTTCTCTAAAAATACATTGAAATTGATGTAAATTTTTGTTTCATTATAATAAATGTTATATAGATTTAATAATTTGCTCAAAATCTGAATACCAGACCAATAGGTACAGTAAAAAATAAATATTGAAATATATATTTATATATAATTTATAAAAATATGTATAAAATTAAAAATTTAATTGATTTACAAAAATGTAGCAAAAATTGTCAATATTTTTACCCAAAAACCAGATATTTTGATATTTAGTGCTAAACTTTGAATTATTTTAATTAAACTCAAAATTAATAATCATTTGTATAATAAGCCTATAATTTGGACCCCCATTGCACAGATGCCTGCCTTTAATCATAAGTTTAATAACTATTAATCTTTTAATAAACTTTCAATTAAGAAGAGAAACGCGATTACAATATCTGTCGACTGTTTTCAGTCAATAAAATCTAATTTTTCTTAAATTAAGCTCAAAATGAAAATAAATTATTTGTTTTAATAGCTATTGAATGTCTGGGAAGAGAAGAGCAGATAAAGGACTGTTGGCTTATTACACACATGGATGGCATCGATTTGTAGTTGAAAATGAACTCAAAAATAAATATCAATCACTTAAAGGTTGGATCCAATAAATCAAAAGATGATTTTATATCACATTTTCGCTAAAAATTCCCCAAAAATAATAAAAATGTTTTGTTTTTTTTAGTTTAATATTTAAGTCATATATAGATATACTGTATATTTGGCACAACCTATTCAACAGTTAATGTAATTCCTCTAAACATGTCATTAATTGCGATCAAGAGATCAAATATTTAAGATATAAATGAAGTAATCATTAATTTAAATGATATTACGATTGAATTTAACATAACTTTTGAGAAACGATTATTAAATGAAAATATATTTGGGTGTGATTTGAGCCGACGTTTAATTGCATTTTGATTGAGACTTTCATCAGTAGATTTTGGTTATTTATAGCCTGTCCTCAATGGTCTTAATTTTGATTTATATCTCAATTCAATCCGATATAAGAATTACATCAAAATCTTTATCTTTTGATAATATCTCTAAAAATCAAAACAATTTATAGATATTACAAACACTTATAAGTCATAACCCCTTATAGTCTTAAAGCTTAGAAATCATTAAAAAATTATTTTATATACAAAATTGAGCCCAAAATAAAAATTAAGAAATAATTTAATAGTTTAATCGATTTTTGTATCAAAAAATCCTCAAAAAATAACAAACGATACAAAAAGGTATGAAAAAGTGATTGATATTGAAATTTGAATCCATTTTTAGGTTTAACTTAATATTAAATTAATATTTTTTTCATTAAAACAATAATTGAAATGAAAATATAATTACATTTAAATTTTGAATGAATTTCGTGAAAATGATTTGTGAAATGGTTTATAAAAAATGTAATGATTTTAACTTAAAAATAATAATAATAAGGATTACTTGAAATGTATTTATGAATAGCTGCGAAAAAATCACGAAATTTTCAATATTTTTATATTTTTTGAGTATCTTTTCGTAGATCTGAACAAAATATCATAGAAAAAGCAATAACTTATGAATTGAAGGCTAAACTGAAAAGTAAGTCAAAAAACGAAATGTCGTTTAAATATAAATAAAATATAAAAAAGCTTTGATTTGATCTGAAATTTAATGAATGCTTTGATTTTTGAGTGAATTATTGCCTTTTAATACTTAATTTGATTCAATATTTTTTGATTTCCTTCGCATTTAAGACACTATTTGTGACCCATTGAGACACTGATTACCGCAAACACCGGTTCTTAAGTCAATAATACATAATAAGTAGAAAGGATTTGATTCTTCCGTTAAATGTTTTGTGAGATTCAGTTCAACTAAATTTTGGCAGCGATTCAGTCCTTAGCTGTGCTTTAGATAACTTTGGACTCAATTATAACGAAACTTCAATTCAATTCATATCATATTCAACAAGAGTTATGTCATGTGTTTCTTCATCTATTTGATGGACTTCGAGGAGTACTGTGTCTTCATGTGAGTAATGTTTAACCATATCGTCATCCATTTGGACAGTGATTCTAAACAGTCGTTAATTTATTCAAATTTTAGTGAAAAGTCATTTAAAGAGTAATTCAAAATACTTTCAATAATTTCCTTATGAGTAAAGCAAAAGAGATAATAGAGTCATAAAAGTGATATACAATTGAAGTGAAAGGACAGTCGACTCACCCTTTTTTACATCGTTTAAAAATATTTCTTATATTTTTCGCTTCGAGTTTGTACTTGTTTTCGATCTAATTGTTCAACAAATAAAGAAAACAATTAAACAAATGAAAGATTGATTGTAAGGATGACTGACAGCAAGAGCTAAACCGACTAAAGTTGGTGGCACTAAATGTAATGGATGAAAGATTTCCTCATTTTCTTGCTTTGCATACAATAGGACTGTTGAATGAATAGAGCATTAGATGTCTGACAAATATTGTGTAAAACATTTGATGTATTAATACCTCTCTCATTCCTATCAGGGTATCTTTCTAATTTGATTTTCTTTGGAGGACAAGGATTTATTGCCATTTCTAATGACACTGATAAGGGATCGGCCACTCGTTCGCGTTGACTGTAATCATGAAATTGATATAAATTTCAATTAATTTAAATGCATTTCATTGACAATAAAATCAAAGTTTAATTACACGACTGGCACTATGTTTGCAGTTATAGTCGGTATTTGGGTAGAAATGGGGGGCAATTGTGAGTCCGTGTCGTATTCAGTAGAAGACATGTCATTTGAATTGTGTCCGCCATAGAAGTTGATGTCTGCGGTTGTTATCTATTGGTGATTATTGAAACCAATTAAATCTATGGTTAAGCGAAAGGTATAGCAATACTAAACTACTTTTTCGATATCATCACTCGGTGTGAAAAGGACGGGTGGTTTCAACAAATCACTCATAGAGTAAAACTCTGACCGTTCATTGGTCGGGTGATACATCTCCTCCATCTTCTTGCGACCATCTATTCAAACATACAATCAATGAGTGAATCAGTGATTCAATGGTTATTATAGTTATCATTATTTTCTCATTTTATTTCAAAATTCATTTTAAAAGAAATTTCTTTCAATGCTTTCACACATTCATTGAATGAGTGTTTCATATATTGAGAAAATATTTTCTTATTTTTGGTTTAAATTTATTTTAAGATTGAATGTAAAGAAATGATTGCATACTTCCAGTGGCAGAAAGTTTACGTTTGGCGGCTCTCCTCTCCTCATCCCTTGTCTTCCTTTCCGCTCCCTTTGTATTACAAGTTTGAGTTAAACTCATTGTTCATTCAATGATTGAGTCAATGATGTCATACCTTATCACAGAATACTTTGATTTGACAATAGCCCCGATGGACAGGTGTACTGCCCTCTCGAAAGTCGTCGAAAGTATCGATTTGTAAATGCAATGGAAGTCCCTTTGAATTATACAAACATTTAGGAAATGATCGCATATTTAGTCATAAAATAGTTTTATTACTTTAACTCCTTTTTGATTACTGAAGTCAGTGCTGAGGCACTGGACGGCAACGTTGACCTTAAATGTAAATGAGATGTCAATAAATGCAAATTAAATGGAAAGGTATGCAATCATAACATACTTTTGCCGGTCCTTCCAATGGATTCCAATAAAAGGCGATCGCATTGTGTGTTATCTCTTCAATTGGACCCACAATTCCGGCTGAGTTTTTGGTGTCGGCGTCCATAATGCGTTGTTTGACACTGTGTTGGCGACTGTGCCAGAACTGCCAGGCCTTTATCTCTTCATCATGGAGCTTCTCCTCTCGAAATACCAACATTATTAATGACTAATCAAAAGACAAAAACAAAGATTAAAATCTCAAATAAACATCAGATTTTGAATAATAAAAGATATGAATCTATATATACCTTAACAGTAGCACTCTTTAGATGTTTATCAGGGTCAGGGATGTATTCTAATGTAATGCCATAGAACTGACCCTTGTTAATATATGTCACCCTATCGTCCTCTCGTCGCTGACTCGTCGATATCGGCGACTCCAAGAAGTATTTGAACCCAACGTCTGAATGTCTGTTACAATTGGTTTTCAATTAATTTTCATTTTAAATATGTTTCACAAAACAATTGACTCAAAAATATAGTTCAATAAAACAATTAACTGTTTGTTTGACTCAAATATATTTAAGTATAAAATATTTCCTCAAGAATTGTGTCATAAAATAATTATTGATTTAATTTTCTCTTTACTTATATTTTCTTATTTCAATCTAATATTAGTTATCATTAAAAGTGAACTTCATTTGTGATAAAGTATTGCAAAAATAGTTAAAGTCTTTGATAGCCTTCGGCTAAAAGTGATAACATATAACATATACTGTAATACAGTGTATGATAAGTCATATTCCGTTTAGTTTTGGGTAAAAGTCCCAAAAAAGTGCAATAAAGTCGGGAATGAGAGCCAAATGAGTGCCCAATGAGAGCTCCGCCCGATATATAAGTTTTGATTCATTTGAAGGATTTAAAGGTCACTAAAGTTTGAACGAAGTCTTAATTGCCTTTTCTTTTGGACATTAGATAAGAGTTTGCTTTTTTAAAGTGTAATAAACTCTGAAATTGAGTTTACATTGCGTTTAAGACTAAATAATTTGAATTTAAAATTTGAGACAAAGAGACCAAACATTGCATACATTTTTGGTATTTGTATTTTATCAATCTCGGAGTTGCGGCCGTATTCATGCCAAGACCTCCGGCCACCCGCGCCCTTTGTTATGACGGCTGGAGTGGTAGCAGAGCTTGCGTTGGAAACTGAGTTAGTCTGGCTCTGATCGATGGGTGAGTTGACCGGTAGTATTGCCTGTGCCTGAGATAACTCCGTGTAATCAAAGATCTAATCAAATAATAAAACAGACATTAAATATGAATTCAAATAATATTGACATAAATATGTAAAAAGTTTTTAGTCTAAGGAAAGGTCGTTAGCGTATAGACGGAGAGAAGGGGCCAAACATTTACATATTCACCAATTGGTAGATATGTTTAGACAAACCCCTAAAATAGGTTTGAGTTTTCAAATGAAATATTGCGTAATAATACACACTTTTCTGCAGTACACCCCGAAAAATGAACTATCTCACTTCATTCAATGCTTAAAATACAAAAATAAAACAATTTAATATATTCCATCTTTTATTGTCGCTTCATTTAACCCCCTGTCAGACATAACCCTGGCTAAAGCACTCGCATATTGCGCTATAATAATAAATACCTATAAAAAGCTTTTTATGTTTCAAATATTTGAAATACTTTTTAAAATTTATATTATTTTTAGTCTTTTTTTCAAATAATATTTTGTAATCATTATTAATATTAGGAAATGTTTTTCAATTCATTGAATCATTGAATCAATAATTTAATAAAAAACTTAAAAAACAAAATATATTTTGAAAAAAGTTCAGATATTTTCATTCAAACGGTTTGTAATGTTTTTAAATGAAATTTTCCTCAATTTTATGAAATAATTATTTGATATAAATGTTATTTCAAACATAAAATGTTTAAATAAGTTATTTAACAAAATTTCAATCAATTAAAGAAAGTATAAAATGGATTATAGATTGAAAACAAAAAACAGAATATTTTAATAAATTAATTAATTAATGAAAACATTGAATGCATTTCATGTAAACATTTATAAAACGGGTAAAACTATAATCACAAAAAAGTTCAGACAAAATGAAAACAAGTATAAAATATGAAACCATTTTTTCAAAATCAGTTCAAAATTGATTTGTAATGAAATATATAGTGATTTATAAATTATTAAATAAATGAAGAAATAATAAAAACAAAAACAATTTCAATATAGAAATGATTGAAAACTTGTTTTATTACTCATTGATAAAAAAAACAAATTAAATTTTAATATTCATTATTTTAATAATAAGTGTTGAAAAACGTCATTGGTCTTATATTTAAAATATCCATTATCAATTAAAGGAGAGCTCTAATCAATAATCATTGAAGTTTTAGAAAATAATTTCTTTGTTTATAAAAATATTTTTCAAATATCGTTAAAATCGTTAAAATATTTTATTTTTCAAAACTAAATGCAAATGTTTTTCAAACTATTTATCTAACGATAAAAATATTACTTTGAATTCAATGCATTCAAAAATGTTCAGACATTTTCGCAATTTGTTAATTAATAAATAGCAATAAGACTTCAATTGCTTTAAACAGTAATTTAAAACTATTTTGAAAAATGCATTAAATTTTTTGCTCAATATTTAATATATATATTTTTTTATATTAGATTCAGAGAGAAATTAATATTCAATATAAAAGCCATATTCAGTAAAAGGAAATGAATATTAAAATCGTTTTTGTTTTTGTTTTCAGAGAATAAATGCTATTTCGTTGAAATCATTATGAATTCATTAATGGTATAAAAAATGAAAAAATATTTTATATAGAACCAGGGTTATTATTATAATAGATGTTTATACTATTAAACTCAATTTTAAACAACAAAAATGCTATAAATTGAATCAAATTAATTTAATCAACATTGGTCATTTCAGTAAAAAGTGTTATCAAAGATATCAATAGATATAATCCTCTAATTATTTGAGTATTATATCTATTTTTGATAACACTATTAGAGTCTAAACATAAGATCCAAATGTAATTGAATTTGATTTAAGGGTTAAGTCATTGAATTCATATTAAAATAATTATTTTCAATGAAATAAAAATTCAAAATAATGTCAAAAACATTGAAATATTTTTTTTGATTAAAAACTTTTAAATGCTTTTACCCTGAAATGAATTAATGAATTCATGTAAACAAAAGTTTTGTTTTGAAATTGAAAAGTGTTTAAGACTTTTAGCATTAATTATAAAAATGCAAAACAAGAGTTTGTTTTTAAAAAGATTTCTGCAATAAGTGGTAATAATTATACAAAATATTACAAAATATATTGAATTAATTGAAAATATATTGAATTTTGTGATACAAGTGAATGGACTCAGAGATGAAAAGATTTTTATAAAGTCAAGTGCAGGGAGTAGTGACTGTTGGAAAGGTAGATATGTTTAAGAGCTAAGTTAGCTTTTTAGTGTTTTAGAGCCCCTCAGCCCCTCTGCTGTGCTTTTTATGGCATTGAATAGGTTTTACCTTAAATCAAGTCATAAGTTCATTGCGCAACCGCTTTGGTATGGCCTCAGACAACAAATGTCTGAGATATGAAACGTTGCATTTCTCAAAGGGATGAAAAGGTGGTCAAAGCCCTCACTTGAAGCTAATTTAAGACTTAAGCTGCACCTGAATGTTGAATGTTTGCGATGTTTGCGGTATAATTCAGTTTTGTGTCCATCCCTTATCGAAGAGCATCTGAACGCCAATTGCAAGGCATATAAGGCATGCACTTCAAGGACATTAAACCCTCCAAACCCTCGGCTTTCATGCATTTGTGAATAAATATAATAATCAAAGAAAAACTTTCTTTTATATCAATTTAAGTAATGAGAAGTTGAATCCAAAATAACGAGACAATTGTCATCCCAGGGGTATATCAGGGTATAAAATATATTATGATATATAACACACTTTCCTATTGAATGCATAAACATATATAAGAAATACAATAATCTTAAAAACAAAATAAATATTTTGAACCGATTTTGAACTAGTTTTCAGTCAAAAAGTAGAAAGAGATTGATAGCTATTTAAATGACCCCGAACATCTCATTTTATATTATATGTGAAAAAATCAAATTTTGATTTCAGTTCAAACAAAACTTTTTTTTCAAATCATATTTTTTCTGAAATATCTTTTTTGTTATATAAATAAAAGTATTTCAAAATTTTTATAAATGGCTTCAAAGGTATTAACAATCGGTAATAAATAATATTTAAGCATGCTAACTTTTTCAACCACTGCTTGATTGGAATTTAAATTAAATTTTTAGAGAAATTTGATATTTTGTCAAAAATATAATATATTTTAATTAATTCCAAGAATTTTCAAATCAAAAAACTTTTCAAATGTTTTTAAGGATAAGGAAAAAGTATTTATGCATTTATTTTGCATAAAGTTTTGTTGAATACAAATATCTTTTGTTTTTTATATTGAATTTTGACTTTTATTTATAAGCATTCAGTGTTTGCTTTAATATTATAGCAAATCGTTTGAAATGAATTGCATTTTATATATTATAATACGTTATATGACCTCAGATTATGAATTAATTAGTAATATATATCTAAACTGTATATTCCGTCGACTTCTCTGCGGAAGTCAATAGACTGAAGGACTGGAGGACTGAAAGACTCGATAATGAAATCCCATTTGAGGTCAACTCATATTTATTTCTTATTTTCATCACTAACTTAATAATCGATAACTTATTTCAATTTTCATTTACATAATAGTTGTAATCAAAGACTCAAATCATTACAAAAATTCCAGTTTTAGGCAAAATATAACGAAACTTTGAAATCGTTTTGTTGTGTCCCTGGGTTTGGAATACTTTCATAACATCTAAACCCAAAACTGTTTTTGAATTTTATATAAAAACACATTTATTTGAAAATTAATAAATAATTGATTAATTAATTATTATTTCATTATTAACTGCAACTGAAGAGCACTGTGTGTCGGATCAGTTTCCTGGGGCATTGAACTCTTCATTTTTGCGTGATTTTAACAAATATTATAAATTTATAGATAGACTACAGATTAAAGTAAATAAGTCTCCGATCACGTCGTCCTCTCTATCGTCAGAATCGGTAGAAATCATTCAGATTTGAAATTTTTCTTAAAAATATATTTTAACTAAAAGACTAAATGAGAAATACCTGACAGTGCTCTCTGACAGTCAGTATCTAAGGACTGAACCGACATCTTGACTGCGATTTCTCTTATTGCTAATGAATTACTCGTATTTTGTTTATCAATCAAACATTCAAACCATTAAAAACAAAATTTATAACATTTCTTATAATTAATGTCTAAATCGACTGAAAATAAAATATATTCTAAACTAATATATAATTTAAATCACTTCGAGAAACCTTTATCTAAATGAATCAGGGTGAAAAGTCTGCACTGTTATTAATATAGGTAAATTTAATCAACATATTTTTAAAATCATTTCTAAAAATAGACTTTTATAAAATTTAGGCCAAGATTATTTATACTTGGTATTTTGAATAATTTCACAGTATTTGAATTGTTTCTGATTATTTAAGTTTCAATTAATACTTGAAAAAAGTCATAAAATTTACAAAATTTTAAATAAAATTCAAATTATTTTTTGTTCAAAAAATAATTTCAATCAAACGTTGAAATCAATTAAAAGTTAATTGAATTAAAAAGTAAACTAAAAATAGATTTAAAGTTATTTCACTCGTCATTGAAATCATTGAATTACTTCCGAATCTGAGTCTCAATAAAGTTATATAAAAAATGACAAATCATTTGAAATGAATGAAAGGATTATTTCAAAACAGAAATAATGAAAACCAAAACCGAAACGAGTTTTGACTCAAAAAAAAGTTATGATTTGAACTAATATTACATTTTATTTGCTTTGAGTCAACAAAGAGATGAAAGCTTTTAAGATCTGAGACACAGACAGTGAAAAGTGACCAAATATACAAGTATAGACCCACCCGTCCCCTATGCTTATGCTTATATCAAAAACATTGCACTTATAGCCTAATAGTGCGCTCGAGTGTTGAAAATATTATAAAAGAGGAGATTATATGAGTTGTGACTGAAATGCAAGCAATGATTCAAATCTTACAGACATTTGACAAAGACTTTCAGTTTTAGTAATATTTTTGGAAATTATTGAAACTTTGAGTGAAATTAAATGATTTGAAGCACAAGAGGTAAAAGACGAGGTCATACCTGACTGACCTGCGGAAGGGCGCCATTCTCTTGGCGGGGAGTAATTGTCGTGTCTCCTATGCCACTATCTGGGGAAGGTAGATCGACAGTTAGACCATGAATGGTTGCTTTGTAAGTGGTCGCACCATTTGCACTGGTGGTCGACGGCTGTTGTCGCAGATACCGATCCAGAAAAGATGTGGTTTCGGTGTCACTGGTTGTTGTGTAGGTCGCGGTTGGGGTTGTGCTTAAGTGTTGTCGCACTGTTTGGTACTGATCACTGGTATTGACTGCTGTAGTAGTGGAAGTGGTCGGGTAGTAATCCCGATAAGTGATATAATCAGCTGTGGTCAGGTAGACAGTGCCACCATTGGTACAGGCATTGCCGGCTGGAGTGACAGTTACGTATTGAGGGGACACACCTGTGTTCACCTGTTGTACAAAGCAATGCATTACACAATAGAGTCAATAGAGTCACACATTTTGCACTCAAAGGCAATACAAATGTTCACTAAATCCTAACAAAACCTCAATTTTCTTGGTTTTCAACTTTGTATAGAGGAGTCACCTGTTCTATAGCCCTGTTCTAAAGCCCTGTTCTAAAGCCCGTTTCAAAAGCGCTGTTGTACTCCGACTCTAATAGAGTGCTGCAATAAGTGGTCATACCTGTGCGGTGTACTGTCCCGTTGCTGCGATGTCATAAGTAGGCGCTGCAAAAGTCAGTTGTGTTGTTCCCGGTTGGTATGGCTGTGCCGGTGCTAAAGAGATCACAGTCGCTGGCGGTGAAGGCTCTAAATCACGGTTTCTGTCCACTCCGGTGGCGATTACGTCCACCATTGTTACGGGTGATGCCACGGGTGGTAAGGGATCTAATGGTTCAGATTTGATGTTCACTTCGTTGTGATGTAATCCTTGTGTTGTGTTATTATGATTGTTCTGAGCGTCGGATCTGTGGTTGTCTCCTGTGGTCACTATAATAGTCTGTGCACTGGAGTCACCGTTTGTGATGATAGCACCAGAAGATGAAACAATTAATTGACGCGTTTTGTCAATAGGAGAGTGTCTTTGAGGCGATATATTTCCGTTTACAGGACTGGATGTGTGGCCCATCTGTTCCTCATCTGAATGCCTGTTCGGTGACGACCCGTTCGGTGATGTGTTGGCCGTAACTATGGTTGCGTTGGCCACCAGTTCGGCTGCGTTTACAGCTGTGACCGGAACGGCACTAAAGAGAAGACTTGAGTATAGAGTTGTGTCAGACATAGGGATAGGGAGTGAATACCTCCAAACCATCTCTTGTAGGGAACCGTCTGTTTTTCCATCAGAGGTGATGAGCGCAATGCCTTTAGTGGACGCGTCGACAACCACTGGTAGTTTGTAGTACTCATTGCGTGGATGCAGGCCTTGAACCGATCCATTGGTGTTTTGTGACTCCTCTGCTGACGATTCGTTTATATTAAGCATACCTGAGCTCACAGTGGACTCAGCTCTCGGTAAGCGGTGGTTGTGTTGCCTAAGTGTTGGCCAGTCATACAGTTTTTATCACATATTTTAAACTCTTATGTCATTTAATTAAATATTAAAAGCAAACCATAATTACCGTTAATATCGCTCCAGTATTACACCTGAGTTCCCGCCCCTCCGTTCCCTCCGGTAGTACTACTGCTAAACAATTCTGTGACGACTTTTGCGGCACTTTTTGTTATTAGTGTCCAAAAAACGGATTTAAAACCTATTGTTGAATCTGTGATCACAAACGCCATACACATGAATGTAATGGCGAAACGACTCAGAAGTATCCCTCCTATGCCGAGGGGAGAGATCAGCTCTTCTATTGGATACCAGTGCACACCTCATGCATCCGAACACATTCAGAGGGGTTGATATGCCTATACAGCAAAAGCCTGTGCACTTTGCGTTGATTTCCCTCACACTCGCACTGTTAGCCCCTGTGTTTCACCTGCCGTGACTGCACTGATTGCGGAATCTTTCTCTGAGGAACGCCTCGTCTCGATTCGCCCGGTGCTCACACTAATGATTGGCTCTCTCTTTCTCGTTCTACCTTTCCTATGATATTGGTGCTGATGAAGATAATGCTGAGCCTGAGCTCTGCCTAAGGCCTTATCTGCGCTCAGTCTTACAGAGCACTGGCAGTCACTGTAGTCGTACTCAGAATAGAAAGTTTTGAATTTGAGTTGAGTTTTGAATATTGTTTTAAAATAAGACTCAGAATATATGAAAACAATTCATTTCTCGATAGGATTTCAATGCAATCGTTGTTAACGCTTAGTATTTGTTAGGTGTCTGTCCTCAACAAGTAATGCGTACAATACAGGCACCGGAGGTGTCAGGTATGAGGCACTGGAAGGGTAACCATATTTGAGTTGAAAGAGTTTGATATGAAAACTTTGTCCTGGATCAGTGTTTAGTAGATATCTTGTCTTGAGTTATGATTTGTAATCTCCACCCAATAGTGCTTACAATCATTAATGTATTTTGACTGCCATTGCATTATTTGGTATATAAGCTAACCTCCCAACATAATGGAAGTGCTTGCATACTCCTGCACAGGTGTGTGTATTCATCGCTCATACCTTTCAAGGTTAATACAGACCTGTGCTTACATACCAATGCTTGTGTTAGCTTTAAATTTAAAGCTTTCATATAAGCCTCGGGCTATTGAGTGCCTATCTATCTATTCTCAGAAATAATGGACACATGTATGCGCTCTAACATCGCATCGACATATAAGACATATAATAATCACTTTTGAAATGCTTTAAAAAATTGTTTCTTCTGTTGAATAAGTAATGCCTAACAGTTGGCAATCAAATAGTTTTTGTCACACAAATACAGAGATAGTTCTCTCTCTCTCTCTCTCTCTCTCTCTCTCTCTCTCTCTCTAATGTTATTCTCTCTCTCTAATGTTATTTTTAATATTATTTTGAAAACAAGTCCAATATTTTGGTCCAACAGTTGAGTAGTAATGAAACCATAGTTTTATATATGAATCCCAAATGAAGTCATATTTTTTGAATAATTGTTTTGTTTTTACAAAACAGTGGGAATAAAATCAGATTATGATAAATACAAAAACAAATGTTTGTTATCTTAAATAAAATCTTTAAGAGATTAAATGAATAAACATTTTGTTTTTGCGCACAAATTGTGTTTGTTTTTAGATTTTAATAAAATTTTAAACATATTTTCAATTATTTTTATAAAATCTAAAAGTTTTCAAAATATTTGTTCAAATTTTTTGTTTATTGAAAAAGTCATTAAAAAAGTCCAATAAAACAATAAAATTAATTAAATATTCATTTCAACACACATTCAATGAATAGATAACTAATCAATTGAAATTTATTTTCAATTTTTGATTTCAAATCATTGATGTGTGGGTTGTGTTCACATGTCTTGTGAAATGTTAATCGTTTAATAAAAGTCTTATTTAATGTTGAAATGACATCAAATCATAAGCCTTTCATTAATCTTTAATTATGTTTCACAGAGTATTCAAAATTCACTGTAAATGAAAATTATTAAACATTTTTTAGATTTTTATAAATTTCTTATTTATTATAATTATTAAAACCCACTCTTTGTTGAACTTTTAAGGAATGGTAGTTAATGTTAACATTAATACTATTTCAATGATATTTTTCTATAAAATCAAAATCCGGGGATATTTTGAATACTTCTCGGAAATAATATTTCAAACAATTATTGAAATCTTTTCATAAAATAATGTGATTTCAACACAAATTTTATTTTTGAGCCACTGATGAACAATAAACACAATTTTGTTGAGAAGTTCAATGCCTTTAGGTTTAAGTCATTCAAAAAAGTTTGAGATAATGTTTATCTCATTATTAATTCACTGAAAGCTTTTGCCGGTATTTCAGTCCTTCCATACCGTAAGTCATCAGACGATTAGTTATAATTCAATGTTTAATAACTGAATATATTTCCCATTTTTGGGTTATTTATGAAATATTTTGAATCACTTTAAATACAAATCGACTTCAATTGGGAATCAGTTTAGCGTTGAGTTTGAAATCGCGTTTTCAAAACATAACTTCAATTAACACATAATAAATGAATAAATTTTCCATCAGTTTTGAGGTTTTAATTAATTTTACACTTAATTTCTTAAAAATAATTTTATTATCACTCAAAGTGAAACTGTTTTTGACTGAAACTAACATTAAAATGATTTTTGAGATGTGTTTTTCGGCTGTCAAACGGGTTTTGCCTTTACTTCCAGTTGCAGCCAAAGACTCGCCAAACAGGTATATATCGATAAATTGTTTTACAAGTAGTTATTGTCTAACAATTTAATTATTAATTTGCTTTCAATTCAAGTTTTAATAACTTCCAGAAACCCCTCATTTAAAAAGCAGTAGAAATGCATATATGAATCATAAATGCTATTCATTTAGTGGTTCAATGTTTCAACGATTTCATTGCAGACATTAAACTCTAAGCAAATGTCAAATATCACGCATTGAAGTACAAAGACTTTACGTTTTTCTACCAGTTGACCATGGTATGTTATTTACAACTTATGCTTTCTTTGATCATCTATTTTAGGATAACAGGGAAGAGATCTTCTTTACGTATTTTTTTCGTGCGAAAGCATTCAAATGTTATTTAAATTGAAACAATTCTGAACCTTTGAAATCACTTTAGTATTAATGTTTGAAAAAATTGTTCATTTGTTTGCCTATAAAAAAAATAATTAATTTTATCTCAATTCAAGGTTTGAATCAATAAATTGATTCAATTATTATAATTCAGATATTTTTGGAAAGACTTTGTATTTCAATAGATGTTATAATAATTATTATTGTTTTGTCAATAATTATGACTTAAAAGTGAATTATTTTTATGTAAACGAAAATCCAATGAATATTATCTAAAATAAAACTAAATTTCAATAAAATTGAAAACAAAGTGAAAACTTTTTTTATGAAACATTTGAGTCAATGAAATGAGACATACAATGAAAATGAAACAAAAAAGTGATTGGATATAAAAAGGATCGGAATTACAGATGAATGCCTTGAAAATTATGTGAATTATTATGGGTTAACGACAGACCATTAAAATTCACAAAAATGTCTTACTTTCACATCAGATCTGAAATCATTTTATTGTATTTGATATAAAAATATTATATTTTCTTTCATTGTTTGATAAATATTTTGAGAGAAAATTGATTTCTTATTAAAAAATATACTTAAAAATAAAATTAATGATTGAATTGAATGACAATTTTTATTAAGATTTATAAATCAATGAAAAAATTATGAATTGATTGAAAAAACAAAATAAATATTTAACGATAAGATAAAACTCAATATATTTTGGATAAAAGTTATGTATTTTTAGCTTTTATTTGACAACACGTCTGAAATAATTGTAGCAAAAATAAATAAATATACCTGTTAATATCAACGATGAATAAATTACCTTGAGTAGATTTCCCCGAAACCCTGGCATTCAATTTCTGATCCTTTAAGGAAAATTGAAGACAAGAAAAGACAAAATATCCCTTAAATTGAAATTTAAATGATTTGCATATCTTTTTCTTAAACCGCTGTAACAGTTGTGGTCATCAATACATTCAATCAATTAATGTCTGAAATAAACAAATGATATAAATTTGTTGACAATTGAGTGAAACTAATCATCATTTTTGAAGAAACATTTTGTTAATTAATTTATATTTCTATTGCATTAAAGGTTTAATTAGATATTTGCCTCAAAATAAGTGAAAAATAAGAGACAAATGAAATGAAATGAAGGAAATGTAGGAAAAGTGCACTTTTATATTGATATAACTTATAATAACTTATATTTATATATATATTGCAAACAATGCAAACATTAATTCGTTTTTTTTGTTATTTGTGGTTATAATACAGAAAAATGTATTGATTTTGAGCTTAAAATAGTAAATATTTGATACAATTATTAATATATTAACAAATTTGATGATTATTTAAACGCATTAATCGATAAAAAGTACGACAATTGTTGTGTATTTTTATTATTCAAATGATTTGTGTCTTAATATGACTCCAATTGTCTTTAAGACATAATCACTTGAGATCTAAGTCAACAACAGATATAAGTTATATAACAATAAAAACAAAGGGAATTACACTATAGTTATAATGTATAGCAATGTTTAGCTTTAAAATCAATTTCTTCAGAAATAGTAATAATTATTGTAATGTTTTTGCTTCAAAATAGAGTCGATTCAGTCGTAACTCAACATTAGTTTCAGTTTTTTATTACACAAATCACAGAATTTATTAATTGATCTCAAGTTTCAATGTTTTGTTGAATTTTGAATCGCTTTTCAAATTAAATCAATATTTTATTAAAACTTATTTTCTCTAATGATATCCGAGACTGACTTCCAATTGTTCCCATTTGTCGAATGGAAAGGGATGTGAATGACTAGGGATGGGATGACGAGAGTTATGATTTAGTATAAGAAGAAAGGATGAGTTGAATGCAAGTGAATGTTAAGTCGATTGTGAAATGAGTTAACAATCAATCGATTGAAGGAATTATTCATAAATTATTGACAAATGTTTTGAACATATAATTCAATAATTATATAATAATTGGACTAAAGTTGGACTAAAGGGCAGGTATTGTCTTGAATTGAGTCATTGTATTGAGTCTTCTGATCATATATTGTGTTAAATATTAAACAAATTTAATAAACAATAAAATTAATAACAAAAAACAAATTATACCAAAAAAGGGGTAAAAATAAACATAAAAACAATAAATATTTAAATAAATGCAAAATTTTTGGTCATTTTGTAAAACGAGTGAACATTTGGTCGAAAATAACAAAACGTTTAATAAATAATTAATTTTAAAAATATCCGTAAGTTTTGATCACACGATGTGTTGTTGCCATTCATGAGGTGTTGAGCCGTTGAAGAGATTAATTGCTTTGTTTTGTTGATAATACGACAGACAATCAGACCATCGGCTGAAACATCTGTTTTGAGACAATTTGTGAAATGAAGTGATGTTTCAGTTTGTGATCGGTTTGTCATTAACTGAAAAACATTACTAAAAGTGACTCTAATATACAATAAATCTCTACTTAAGTAATGGTCAGTCACTTCACCACAAACTCTGAGTCATATTATTTGCATTTGATTTGTGTTTTCAATGAAATATTATTTATATATAAATCAATGCAATAATACATTGGATGTTATGCCGCACTGCCCTTACGGGTCGGCGAAGGTATTTGTGCTAATTTCCGATACGTCGGAGAGTTTATGAATCGGGGGTACGAATCCCTGTGCATCAGTGTATAGATCTGTAGCTGTGCCTCATCGAAGGTGTGTGGACTCGGCTCAACCATATTTCGGTTTATTATCTCCCGAACCCTTGAGTCTAAACTCACCTAAAGTTCAAACAGAGTTAACATTTGTTTAATTGACAAACAATTTGCGGGTATTTCTCAGGTTTTAAATGATTTAATGGGTATTAGAGTTGGGTTTGTGTTTGTTGTGACAAATGATTGATTGATTGAACAAAACAATTGCCAATGAATTACCTCTTTTGGTGATAATATTGAGATATAGTCTTCGTATATAAGGCGAGCTTTCTCTTCAATGACATCAGGGTTGGCCTCTTTCTTGAGGTCCTCACAGGCCAACCAGAAGAGGATGTTTTCTTCACTGTATTCACACTTAAGAAAATCGCGAAATACTTTACGTCCGGCTATTAAGACATAAAAATAAATCAATTCTCAATTGCATTGAAAGGACGGGTAGTATAACTTAGAGGTCGGGTATTGTAAGGTATTTACACTTTATTAATCATTTTCATCAAAATCTCTTTGGATTTCACAAAATTAAAGCAAATATTCGTGTTTTGCAGACATTATAAACAAAATATCATTCAATACTAGAAAATGAAAAACAAATAAAACTTTAATCAAAAAATGAGTAAATAATTCAATAATTCATTAATTTTTGTATTTATTGTTAAAAACATCAAAATTTATATTAAATTTAAGTGAAACCACAAAAAAGGCCAAAAGACTACAAACCGGAACATTTCATCAGTTTGTCGAATGACTCCCCCCAACAACGGATCTCTTCCAGCGTTGGACTAATTGTTTAAAAATACATTCAATTAATAAAAATTGTTTTAAAATACATATGAATTGAGAAAAGAGTGGGAAATGACTACAAACGGGGAATCAGTGTCTCCATTGAAATAGTGTTCAATTGACGACAACTGCAAAGATTTGTTTTCCTTAGACTTCCCGTCGTTTTTAACCGAAAGACTGTTTTTGTTTCAAAATTAAAGCAAAAATTAGTAATTATTAAACAAAACAATACTAATTAAGTGCTGCTATCAGTGCTCAGCACTCAGGGGTTGGGTTCAAATGTAAATCAATAGCTCATTGATAGACATTTAAATTCATAACATAAACAATATTTAACTGAAATAACCCCTGAATACAGATAACTAATGGCCGGACAGTTGGGTGTAATACCAGGAACAGGAGCAACAACAGCACCAACAGAAACAGCAGGACTTGTTTTGGTTGGCGTTTGGGTTGCGTTCACTCTGAAGGGTCGGCTGTGGGGAGGGTTGAAGAGAGTTGTCTTCCGGCTGGACATCACTGGCGGTCACATTAGAAGAGGTCTCAATTTGCACCTCAACCTTATCCCCGGTCATTGTTTTCCATCAAATTCTTCACCAATTAATTGATTTCAAACCCCTTTTCGGTATTTATAACACAATTATTAATAATTAAAAGATTTATTGAATGAATGGTTGGTTTGACTGAAAAGGCTTTGACTTCTTGTCGACCAAAGCATTGACTAATTGTCTCAAACCGTGGACTAAGTGTTGAAAACTCTTGACTAGAATTGGATTCAATTGAATGTCATTTAAATAATTGTTATTATAATTGAAATGAGACTCAAATTCATTGCATTTGTGTTCAAACGACTCAAACAATTGGTTCAACAAAACAATTGTAGACTTAATGGCATTCAAAGACATCTTTGGAAGTGTTTGTAATGTTTTTCCATCAAAACTCTATTCAAACCAAACCATTGGTCTGAAGACCAGATATAAACGCTTCCACTAATGATAATGACATCCATTTCTGCCATTTTTACCATCGATTCAACTGAAGAGACATCACATCAAACACAACACTCACAGAGCTGTCCATACATTACAACACATACCTGTTTGACATACCTGTGCGACACAACTGTTGATAATTACAATCAAATTTATGCGTTAATACTCAATAAATCCCTAAAAAGGGGTTAAATTCAGTCAAATATTTAAATAATTGTTTAAAATTAGATTTAATGACAAAGTTTTGCATTTAAGGGGTTTTTAATGCAATTATTGATTGAAACCTAAAAACACACTAAAAGTTGACGTCATTTATGAATTGATTATTATTTTTGATAAGTGTTTGAAATGTTTGGGATTTTTGTCAAAATGTTTACAAAATATCAAACATTTGACACAATTTTGGTTTAATTTAATGTTTGGTTCAAAACATTGATATAAAACACAAATGTATTCACAAAACGGCAATAATTTTAATAATTTTGTTTCAAATCCCAATCAAAACAGTTTTATGTCTTCAGTGGACGGGGGCTCAGGTGTCGCACCTCCTCTGCCTCCCCGGCCTCCCAACCAAAGCCCAAACACTAACTATAGGTTTGGCCAACAGTTCGGCAATTATTCCAACTATTCTTCGCCTTATTCTTGTCAACCATTGAATAACTATATGGGAATGGGTTATGGATTTACTGGCAATGGATTCAATGCTTTCAATAGATTTAATGGCAATTATTTGTCCAACAATTCAAATGACAATCATTTCGTCCGAATCGCTGAAGAGAGCTCTCGACAGGCGTTTCAGTCCATTGAGTCCATAGTCCAGGCCTTTAGCTCAGTGTCAATGATGTTGGAGTCGACCTATTATGCGGTTCACAGCTCTTTCCGAGCCGTTATCGGAGTGGCCGACCATTTCTCACGTCTTCGGCAACATTTGGCACAAATCCTATCGACGCTCGCAATCATTAGATCTTTGAAATGGTTTGTCAAACGAGTGCTTCAATTGATTGGTTATAAGACTAGAATGAGTAGAGAGGAGAGGGCTTGGAGTCAGGCGTTTGAGTCCAACCCTATTGAGTCTCATTTGAAAGCCGACGGGACTTTTGACTCATTACGTGCTGAAAATGCTTCAGATCTGCCTCCAAGTGCCCGCTCTTCGTGGCCTATCGTCATATTTTTTGGGGTTATATTTGGTACGCCTTGGCTTATATGGAGACTACTGTCCACTATTACCGGAACCGATGCGACAGGTATTCAGACATTTGTTTAATTAAAATGTTTTAATAATTGTTTTCGACTTTAGCTTCAAATCAATGGATGACTGGAGAGGTCGGGCACTACGAGGCCACCGCTCTCTATGACTTCCGGTCAGACATCCCTCAAGAACTGTCGTTCACTGCCGGACAGAAAATCATTGTTGCGCCGAAAGGTATGGTATTTTTGGTTAAATTTATATTTATTTCAATTAATATTTGAAACAGAATTACAGCCGAGGATTAAGGGCTGGCTGTTATCGACCATCGATGGCCGCAAAGAGGGTCTCATTCCTGCAAACTATGTCCGCATTAATGTCTTTCGTAATCCTTTGGACAAAAAGGAGTATTAAATAAAATGTTTTTAATTTTTCTCATATTTTTTTAAATGAATTATTATTTCTATTATTAAATGAAAAACGTTTCAAAGATTTGAGTTTTTCTATATTTTATAGCATTTGTGACACAATTAGTCAAAAATTATGTTATTTTCAGTTATTATTGAATTTATTTATAGTTTTTGTAGTATTTGTTTCAATATTATTGTAATTATAACAGAGATTATTAAAAAATATACACAAATTTGTTATTAATTGATGAGAATATTAAAATATTATCTTGGTTATATGGATTTGGCATTCAAACTAAATGTTTCTGAACCAATGTATTTTCACAATTTATAAATTATAAGTAAAGGAAAATGTGTAGAGATTTTGTGTAAATAACTGTTGAATACATTGCAAAGGAGTTATTGGTTGAGGGATTCAATATTAAATTTAACGTTGACTTCAAATATATTAATAATTTTTGTTTCTATTATTTATTTCTTTTTCATTATGTCTTCAAAACCTCTGCTTTTAATTTAGGCCAAAAAATATATAAAATAAATGAATGTTTAATTGTTTCCCACCTTTTAATGTATGCTTATTTTGGTTTTCAACCTTTTGACCAATTTTTAGTGAAATACCCCCTTATTCTCAATCAATGGTCTGTTTTTTGTAATTAAATGATTTAAATATTAATAAATGCATGAATTTATCCCAAAGTTTGTGTCAAATAAGTTAACAGTTATTTTGAAGTACTGTACAGGTCTTTGACCACTGACTGACTCTTGAGTAATATTTAAATGAATGAATACCGGAACCAGTGATCAAATGTCTAATCCTTTGTCATCACATCTGACCATAAGTTATGGTCTTTGAAGTAATATGAGTGCAATAAGTCTTTAAATATTAAAAAAAGACTTTTATTTATTATTAAGACTTAAAAAAACATCTTCTGATGACTTGAACTCAAACTCATTCACAAAATACTATCTTTTTATGCATTTCTAAACCAGTTTTGGCAATGATTTACTGTTTTTTAAAAATATTTATCAATTAAATGAATAATAACTTTAAGCCAAGAGTTATGCAAAACCAGAAATCTTTTTAAAGATTGATTGGGTTTTGAAAACAACAAACAAAACATAAAAATAATTTTGAAAATTAATTATTTCTTTATTTATTAAAATTTGATAAACTCGTGGGAGTTATGCCTGAAATGTGTTTGAATGTAATAAAGATGTTATAAATAACGGAATATTTAATTATGTTTTACATTAAAATCGTTTTAATTATTATTTTTAAAGAATATTCTTATGTTTTCACAAACTTTTGGTCATTTTTTGTTTGTTTGTTGTTATCGTTGTCTGAAATAAACAATTTTAATCAATATTCATATCATGCAAATCAACGTTATATTAAAAACATGTAGTAACTGTGCAAGGGCATAAATAATTTTCTTTTAGGATTTAATTACCAAATCGGTAATTGAAATTAGCATGGCGTTTTGAGGAAATATAAATAATGTAAATTTATTTATTAATTTAATAATGAAAGAAGAAAACGAAAAGGTATATGTTATGTACCTGATATGTACCTGATATGTACCTGTGTCAGTTATGAATCATACAATATTGAAGTCATTCCTCTATAGATTTCATTTGTAGTGAAACAGTAGTTAATAATAAGTTTATAAAAGCTAAATGAAAGGCCAAATGTTTGGTGACTTTAATATATTGATTGCTTTCGACTTATTGTATAAAATGTTTGAAGTCTTATATGTAATCCAGGGATGAGTTGTAAGGAAAGGCTATATTGAAACCAATTTGTGTTAAAACTTAAATCGTTTTATTTTTTATAAACCTTTGATTTGTTTTCAAAAAGTTTTAAAATATATTTTTATCTTTTGGTTAAAAAACTTTAAAACATTAGATATTTCTCAATGAAGATGATATGAACACAAACACACTACTTGGTCATCCCATTGAGATCCTTGGGTTTGTCATGTGTTTGAAGATTGGATGCAAAACAAGTTATTGTTTAGTAATCTTCTCTCGCCTGCAATAACATTGAAATTCCCTATAACTTAATGACAGCAATGAAGAGAGCGATTAGTTTTTGTCTGAAATTGAATTATTGAAAAATTGATGAGATTTTATGCGACTGTTTTGCTATCGCACAGGTAGTTATGCGATGTAATAGTGCTTATATTACTTATGTTATGTAAAATTATAAGTCTATTTGTTGGGCTCTAAGGCCGCGACACAAAAACAATCGGTATGTTTAGGATGAGGCACAGGTAGACTCCCCTTTACCTTCATCATAGTTTCATATGTATTGCTCGGACAGCGTATGTACTGTAGTATTGAAGTACTGGTAATAAATTTTGTTCGTCTTCACGGTTGTAAGGGTTTGTCTTTGGATGCGCTGAACGTAAGATTGACTCCAGTAGTGGTAATGGGCCTCAGATTTGTAGGCATTGCTATAAAATAATGTGTTTTAGGCCGTATAAAACCCAACTTATGGAAAGGGTATAATTTGGAGCCCAGATATGCATGAGTTATAGTGAGAGACAAAAAATAGTGAACATATAAGAGCTTTACAATCGGACGGTGGGTTTGGATCGCTATTAAGTTTTTAGTGGAGCCGACAAATGATGTTCAAAGAGAGGTTCAAAGAGAAAAGAGATATGAAATGAAATAAACATTAAATTTTTGCTTCAATTTTGTTAATCATTGACTCAACCTATTCCAAGACTCAGTCGTATATCTCTTCGGCGCAGACATACAATAACTTCAGAGCTAATGGAGTAAAAGTTCACACGAGTTAAACACTACTTACCAGTGCTTTAAAGCCAAGAGATATAACAAAAGAATAACTGATTTTATATTAAACTTTTAATTAAAAATGAAAATCAATAAAATCACTGAAAAATCAATTTATAGTAAAAAGTGTTCAATATTTCCATAAAATTCTTAAACTTTTGATAAAATCTTAAATATATTTCAAATTCAATTCAAATACTTTTAACATACAGTCAATAGTCAACAGTCAACAGTTAATATATTAAATATTGTACTGTATTTTCAAAATAAATATTAATTCTTGTAAAAATTGAACAGTAATTAATAATTATACTTGAAACAAAGTTGTATATTAGCACTCTAGCAATAAAATGTATTTAAGGAACAATTATATAACCAAGTTTAAATACTGTAATACTGTAATACTTAACTAAACTGTATATACAGAGTACTTTTATAATAATTATAATTTTGGTTATAAAATTGACATTTCCTTAATATCCTTCTTAAAGTAAACTTATCAAGAAAATATTATACACTGTGCAAACATTGTGTATGTATTGAAACAATTTTAATAAAATAAATATTTACATATTTTATATATTGATAAATGAAAATATTAATCGTAATCTTAATGTGTTTTTGTTGACCCTTTCCCTTCTGTAGTGCATCTGTTCTTCTGTAAGACACTTAAGAATTGAAGAAAATTATTCATTCATTAACTTTTAGACAAACGATTAGATTAGACGTCACTCTCTTTAGTATTAATTCAATGGTTTAATAGTTTTGTAAATATTTTGCTTTTTTCACATAAACTATAAGTTTTGGTGGAAATAAACACTCATTTGATTCATTCATACATGAATTCACATGAATTACAGAGGAATTACTTCAAAGTAATAGCAATTTATCGTAAATTTTAATTCAATTTAACTTTTTCTTCAAAACAACACAGTATTTCACAAATAAATTGTCGTTAAATCAATTCTTTGTGTAAATATTCAAGGTTACTCTACGTTATTAAATTTAATTGAGGTAATTTTATAAAATTAAAGATGCTATTGTATGATATGAGATTGGTTGTTTTAAATACAAATTGTATTAAATGACTAACACTTGATATTTACAGTAAATCAATGTATTATGTATTGCAGAGAAGATAACTTCAATGCAAACTTAAAACAGAATTTATTTGTTCACTGATTAGAAAGTGATTATAATCTTGGTCATTTGGTCATCCATTATTTTATTCCACCTGAAGCACTAAATTCCTGATCATATTTACTATAATGTTTGACAATTATTGTCCAGATCATTCATATTAGACATTCTATGTATAAAAAGGGTCAGAAAATGAATAATTATTTTAATCTTAATTTTTGTTAATATTTCAAACAAAAATAAAAATGATTTTAATTTTGTCTCTGTTTTTATTAAATTATAATTTTCTATAGAATATGAAAAATCATTAATTGATTCACATTGGTCATTTACTTTTATAGTCGTGGAAATGCTTTTAAGCCATTCAAATGTATGATATAACAAATGTGATCAATGGTGATCAGATCACTCGGAGATACAGATTAAACATCAATGGGTGTGATAACCAAATTGAGTGTTTTGGCTAAGATTTGGACCATGGACAAATTATTGGATCCATACCCACCCCTATGTAAATGTTCTTTGATTTCTACGAATTATATAATATCGTATAAAATCTAAAAACAATTTGAAACTTGTTTTATACACCTGTTTAGTACATAATCGACAGGTGCTGCAGACCTTCGACTTAATAAAAATTGAAACTTATATTAACTTATAATTAAATTTTTGAAATATTTTGAAATTTTCCCACAATTTTGTCGAAATATTGTTTACATTTAATAACTTTTTGTAAATATATATAAATATTTTGTTTTATCTATATTTAAATGTTTGACAATCCGGGATAAATTGTTTTTGAGAGATCATAGCTTACATAATTTGAGTATATTGAATAGCATATGACAAATGGATGTTGTAAATATATTATTTATAATAACCCCCTGCACCCCTACATATAGTCTCGGTTATAAAATATTGGATTTCTTTCTTAAAATATTTGTAAAAAATGTAAAAAAGTGTTTTCTCTTAGAAAGTGTAAGATTTGAAGAAAAATTCATTAAATGCTAGTGATATGTGCCGGTGCTATGTGAGTATAGCCCTGAGCTTCGATCAAAGATAAATACAGTAAAGCAATGGTTTATAGTATTATATTTAAACATAAATTGAAATCTTGTTAACAAATAAGTTTGAGTTAAGTTAACCACAAAATCAAGTGAAATGTGACAGAAGGGGCCGTCGGGGCCGTCGGCTGATTGGGAATTCGTGTTTTCAAGTTAATTTGATTTGAATTATTCATTGGCTTATAAAATGTCAAAACCCACTGATGGGCACGAAATGAACACAATTTATTGCCTTCACTTCGTTAAGTGATATTCTGTCGTAGTCTTGGGTTTGAGTGTAAAGTATAGAGTCGTGAATGACTTGTTTTATTAGTTTCTAATATTCAACACATTTTCTAATAATAATCAATATTTTTAACACTTTTTATGCCATAATTAGAGCTAATAATTGCTAATAATATATACTCTCTTCTATAGGTTTAACTAATTATTAGTTATATTTTTGTCATTATTTTAATCAAATAAAAAAGTAGTGGAAATCAAAGTTCAATTAAATTAATCCATGGATTAATTGTTATCTTCAAATATCAGTAATATTTTGTTATCAACACTCAAAAAATCTCTTCAGATTTAACCTCTTTTGTTGAACAAATCAAACCATCGTTATCTAAGATCACACTTATTATTACAAAAATTGTCTATTTTTAAAGCACTTATAGCTAATGAATGCGTGAGAATAGTCTCCAATAACTCAATGAAACAAATTTGAATCAATTCTTTAAAATTCAAAACTCATTCACATATTTGTAATAAAATAAGTTTATTTGATAAACCTACCTTGATCAAACTATTCAAAACTTAATCAAGAATATTATTTATTTAAACTACTTTTATAACAATTACGCAAAAAGAGTGTCATTCAGTGTCTGATAAAAAATTTATCAATAAAATCATAGCTAAGAGTTGGTCTATGAATGACATTGGTTATCATAATTGGCAAATATTTCATCAAATAATGCATTGGTTAAGCGATTTAATACTAATTTCTGTCGCCATTAATATTATCTCCGTTTCTGTTATTCAATGCAATAATGTTTTGACAAAAACTACTGCTTTTTTGCTCAAACCTTATCTTTTGCTTATTTGTTGAATATCACTGCAATTCAAACCTCAGGACCTCTAAGAAGGGAGGTTTTATATTTCATTTTTCCTTTCCCATTATGATGGTGTTATACACCCTATAGTAGTATTGTGTATATTCCTCAAATTTTAAGGGGTATTTCTAAATTAGTCCCTTATATCTCCCCACTGGCCATATAAAACAATTATATGAAATATTGAAATACAACTGACTATCATATGTTGTGCCAAATATTACCACTAGTGTTGAGATTGAGTCCTAAAAAGCAATCTTAATGAAGCACTTAATGTATTTGAGTTAATGTAAAGCTAATCATAATTATTGTTAGATTTGATGACATTTTTATATTAATAGTTAAATATTTAGACAAAAAGACTCACAAAAGGCACACAAAAGAGACACAAAGACTCACTCGAACTCAAGTGCTTTACAATGAGATTATGTTTTGTTATGTGTTTTCAATATTCGTAAAACAATTTGATTTGATTTTTATCGGATTTATAAACAATTAATTGTTTTTTAACTTACGATACGATATGTCAGACAATTAGTGTTATATCAAAGCATTTATTAAATGATAAATAATATAACTTTGCGTTGAATTGAATTGATTTAAGTATAAATCAAATAATTTGTTGCATTTGTCTTATGATAGGAAAAGATTACCCAATTCTAGACCAAACCATTCCCAGAGATCTCCACATAATTACTGTTGTCATCATTTCTATCAAATTATTTTTCGTCTTAATTACCAACAAATAACTGCACATCACTTGCGTGTCTCTAACCCTGATTAATGCCTATCAGTGACGGACACGGCTCAAGAGCTACAAGTGCTGCAGTACTGGTCAGAAATATGATGAGTTTGGCTCAATGTTATGCTGTAATGCCTGTGCAAACCCAATAAATTGCTGACAAAAAAAATCAAGTCTTATAAAGTTTTTATGAATTACATATTACAGAGCACTGTATGAGCACTAGTATGTGATATAAGTCTGAAATATATTTTTTTATAATATAATTGTTTTTAAAGTTATAAAGTCATTATATTTTTCACAGATTTAAAGACTGGGGTTATCAGGGTATCATTTCATAGTGATTAGACTGGATGAGTCATTTTGGGGTTCATTTGTTATATGTTTTTATATGATTTTGTCGTCTATTTTATAAAATGATGAATATATTAATGGTTTATTTGCCTTAACCACTGAACCCCTGAACCCCTGAACACCTGAACACCTGAACCCCTGATGTTATTTACAATTTCAATAATAGCTCATAAATTCTTCCAAAAGTATTGAAAATATATTTTATTAGAGATTAGATTCAATCAAATGTTTATTCAATTCAAACGATAAAAGAAAAGTTCATTAAATAAAAAATAAATTGATTTTTAATAAATAATTCACAAAAATATCTAAATTTCATAAAATAATAATAATTTTCCACAAATTGTGTAACATTTTAGACATTAAACGCTTTAAACACAAAAATATTTTATAAGTTTTCAAACTATTTATTTAAATGTCAAACAATAAACTGTTTCTAAAATTACTTTACATTTCATATAATTTGAAAAATTTAAAGATTATTGAATAAACTGAAAACCTTTACAACAATTAATAAACTACTGTTCCTACTGTGCCTACTGTTCCCAAAATTGGCCCATCATTTGAATAAGTGATTAATTATTATTAATTAATATTAATATCCTTTAAATCTTTTATTAATTTTCATTATTTAAAAAAAATTGTAATCAATTACATGAAGATTTATCATATATTAAAATGATCAATGTAAATGCAAAACAAAATGAGAACTTCAATCCCTATCATAATATCTAAATGACCAATGACATTTCACATTTGGTCTAATGTACTGTACTTTCAATATTTTTATGCACTTTTATGAAATACAGTAAATTTTGAATTGGTTTTTGACCCTAAGCTCAACATAAGCATAAAAACAGGTGTAATATATTGTTTATTAACTTAACATATACTGTGCCCTAAAATTCACTTTAGGAAAGCACAGGCAAGATCCCCAGCACAGGCTGATCCCAAGCACTTCCGTTCTTCAGTGCACTTGAGATGAGATCTGAGTGAATGTGGATATCAATGGATGTAATTGATTAGGAAATTACACTTTTGGCTAATTGTGTGAATCTTAGAGACTAAGGGCTGTCAGTAGACCTGGAGTCGAAAGAGTCGACCCTTTTATCTGTCTTTCATAACATAAGAGATCCAGCGATAAGTTGCTGCAAAAGTATTGGAGGACAGGTATGTTTGAGATGGCAGCACAACCTTATCCATAAAAACACAATAGTTCTGCACTTGTTGTTGAAGTTGTAAAACACGTCCGCTTTTGGAGATCTCAGTGCTGTTGAGTACATGACGTGAATAACAGTAAAACTCAACTCAACTCTTAAGTGAAGCAAAACTTTTAAGTTTTTTGGTTTTGGTTTTGACTTTTGTGTGAAATTATTGTTTGAAAAACATTTGGAAAGTTTTTAAGTGATGGCATCCCCGGCCGCATACGAGCCGCTGCACAACGACATAGCTGTCCGTCACTCGTCGATGTCATCCCCTTATTCTCATTGTGAACCCCATGTCATAAGTCAACTCTCGCCGTCCAAAAGTATAGCCCAACAGCACAGCACTGATGCTTCCACTCCTAACAGTGTGTACAACATGTATAGCGAACCGTCCGAAAGCCCGGGCGCTTCACTGGACTGGTCATACCATAGGGATCAAGACATGGGCTATCCATCAGAACAGGAAGGCTCGAGTCCTATGGGTCTATACCGACACCAAAGTATGTCCGGAGAGATGGGAATGACTTCAAGTCACTCCAGTTCTGCACATCATTTGGCAAAACTGGGTGCCAGTCATATGTCCAAAGGTGGTGGAAGGGGTGGTGGAACTGGAGGTCAGATCGGTATTGAACAGCGTATAAGACGTCCTATGAATGCATTCATGGTTTGGGCAAAGGCTGAGCGCAAGAGACTGGCGGACGAGAATCCTGACCTACACAACGCTGATCTCAGCAAAATGTTAGGTATGTTTCCTACGGCTCCTGTCATTTGTGCCTTTCCTGTGGTTTGTGTGCTATTTTGGTGTTCAGTTATTTTAAGCAATATTTTTAATAATTGTTAAAATATTATGAAAATCTGAGATCAGATCCAAAAGTCTTTAGTTTGCAGTCAATTACCAAACGTTTGATACGCTTTCGAGCGAACACTTAATTAGCTTTAAATTCACTGTTAATACACTTAATGAGGAAATAATTCACTATTTTTTGTCATTAAATATGCGCCAAAAAATCCATATATTTTTGAATAACAAAGATTAGATTGAAAATTGAATTTTGATTAATATATTTATAATTGCTTTGAGCACTGGTATCAAAGTATCACAGTATCACTTGAGTATCACTTGCATACTCACACACCTCTTCTTTACTGTGCGTTTGCGAACTGATGTATGAGTTGTACAACAATTGCCTACAATTTGAAAGCCATGCAAATGATGTGCTTTTTTGGAAATGGGTTACAATCGGAGTCTATTAGACTAATGGACACATTAACGTATTAAAGATGGGTTTGGATGTAAGCCCTATCCCTAAGTGTCTGTGCGATTGTCATCCAAAAAATTTGTTCTATAATTAGAGTTGACTTAAATGTAAAAGTTTTTCTTCAATGGGAAGTAAAATAAGTATTTTTAAGATTAAAAAAGTAATTACTCGTTATTATCAACTTTTTTGAGCAATGTCCGACCAAAACGATTATTACAGAGCCTTTATATAAACAGATCCCATACCGCCCTGGGCCCTTTTCCACCTTCAATTTAAGAAGTCCTACTTTACACTCATTCAAAGCCTATTTCATTAGAGATGAGGTGAAGCTCTCATAAGTTTTTTGATGAGTTTTCACTTAATGATAGGTCTATTAAAAATATAATACAACCTTTAAAGCGGCCAATGGCTACAAGGGCTACAATGGCTATTGTATTAATAGCACCGGTAGTTGTACTTACGATGACTCTAATCAAAGTCGGGGTCGGAGTGAGAGAAACGCAATCATTATTTTCATTATTATATTCTGTTTTTAATACTTTTTGATTCAGAGTTTTTGTTTGAGTGGAATAATTCTGGTTTATAGCCAGTGCTCATCCAACAGATCCAACTGAGTCTTAGAGCACACATACCATAACCACCAACTGTTTGATATAATATATAAGTTATACACAGAATGTTGTTATAAATGCAAACTTTTATGCATTTTCGCCTCGGGTTTTGTTTAGCGTTTCACTTCATGCTAATGCTCAGTATATTTAACCTCTGATCCTTTTTTAAGGACTACCGTTCCTCGACATTCTTGCACAACTTGATTTTCCTCCCTCTCCCTTATGCCACACTGGAGTATACAATAAGATTTTTGCTATATTTTCAGTCATTTAAACGTTTAAGTGATTCATATATTTTTAAATTTGTAATAAATTTGGCAGAACTTGAAACTAAAAACCGTTAAAACACTAATAAATTCAACACTTGTTTACCATTAAAAACAATTTCAATGATATATTGAAGAGATGTTTCAATATTCCAGAAAAGCACCCAATATTTGGCACAAATTTATTGAGTTTTAAGTTTTAAGGGTTTTATTATTGTTTTGATTTTGTTATTTGAATCTAAACTTTAGTTAATCATTGATTGGTTTGAGATTTGAAGAGATCTTTAAATGCCTTTACGGAAGCAGCGGTCAAATGCTTGCCATTAAATACCTTTTGCTTCACTTTATAGAAGGCATTCTTGAAGAGTAATCCATCAGATTTTACAAAATCCATAGTCTCGGCCCCAATAGGGCGCTTCTGGCCTTAATGGAGCCGACACTACAACTCGTTTCAATTGCTTTGTGCTTTGCCTTCGCATTGCCTTACAATGTATTTAATATATAACTTATATATTGTGTAAGAATTGCCAAAACTTTGACAAACCGTATAAGAGATGAGAAAAAGACCCAAAAATTGTCGATTTCTTTGAATTATTTTAGACATGAATTAAATTATTATTAGTTATCATAAGAGAAAAGACTTTATGTCTCAAAGAGATTGTCATTTGATTGAATCAAAAGAGATATTCATTTGCGATAAAAAACAAAACTTTAAAATATGTGAAAACAATTCATTTGATTAAATTCACACAAATATGTCTTTGGTATTTAATCCGGATTATTTTATTTATTATTCAAAACTTCGTGAGAAAAATCATAAAATCGGAAAAACTGGAGAAAATTAAAAAAAAAAGTTGAAAACAAAAAGTAATGATAAGAAATAGTGAGTAACGAAAACATGAAGATTTAGACCTTGCGTTTAGATATGGCTAACATTACTTGACATGCAATCAATGCAATCATCTCTGAGTTTGAATTAAACGCTCAATTCTTCCTTGTCTTACATTAGATAGAAAAATAAAACCATCCCTTTCTCTGACTCTGACTATATCTTTCTCACTTTCATCTCTGGTTGTGTCTGTGGTCGACCTTCAGAGCACCGTTGCATTGAATCCTTTTTTGTGACATCACTTCATTTTTTTCAACAAATTTCTTTGAAAATAGATATCAAATACAAGAAGTCTTGGAAATTCTGATTTCAAAAAATATTTTTTTTATTATTGCTTCCAATTAGTCGTGAAAACAGTGTTTATAGTGTTTGTAGTGTTTATATTGGCTTAAAGTCAATAAGCATTTTGATGTAAATTTTGATCACTTCTTACAGAATTAAAGTTACATTTAATGAGTTTCGGGATATTTAAGAGTCAAACCAATGATTATATATTGGTTTCTAGTGTTTGTAGTGTTTGACTGGCAATCATTGCGTGTTTAGACTAATACTAATGTATTGGCATTTGATTGTATTGCGTGTTAATAATTGTGCGAAACCTTGAGTCCAAAATTGAGAAATATATAGATATATAGAAATCTATAGATTGTTTATACAGTCCTATCACAAGAGGAAGGCTAGCAATGAATCTCAACTTATTTTCATTACTATCACTAATATTGCTTCCAATGCTTCCAACGCTTCCATCGCTACTCAACTTATTAAAAATCCATTGCTTTACTAATGATAGGTTTGGCTCTTATTAGACGTTAGACAGCATTACTTTATTTTGATTTTACTTTGATTTTTATTCATTTTTTATCTCTACTTAAACATCCATTAAGTATCAAAAAATTGTTATAAAAATAGTCTAAATATAAAATATATTTATAAATAATTTTAAAGACGTTTTTTGAATATTCCGTTAGACTTGGGCTTAGAGTGAGTGAGGAAACTAAAAAATAGTAATCAAAGCAAAGGTTTGTTATATAACTATAACTATAAGCAAAAAGTTATAACAATATTGTCCTAAATTTTAACACATTTTAAAGAATAGATAAATCGAAAGATATTTTCCTGAAATGTGAGCCAATTTTGAGTTTCCTTTTCCTGTTATCAAATAATTAATAATTAAATAATGAGTTTTTTTTGATTAAAATTTTAATTGTTTTGTAAACCAAATAATCTCATCATTGCTTTTGAGATATATTTTTTGATTTCATTTCATTGTTCAATACATTTAATACATTTCATATCAATTCAATCGCAAATTTTGGTACAAATTTCAGACAAAATTTTTATATGCTTTGAAAAACTGATTAATAAATGGATAAAACATTTATTTCAAAATCAAATGTAAGATAAAAACTCAATTTAATAACAAAAGTGTTTCAATATTTCATATTTGTCTGAAACACAACCCTTTATCTACTTTTCATTTCAATAATTTGATCATGGGGAAATTAAAAGACGATTTATTGCCAACTTATTCTGCGTATGTAAATGTGCAAGGTTACTCTTCGTTAATTTTTCAAGAGATCGTAGAGTGAAAGGGGGTGTAAATGTTTAAACTTTGTCATGAAATGAAATTATAGTCTTTAAGTGACTTTTAAGGATAAAATTTGCCGTTATTTCCCTCTATTTAGAAATATTCCTGATTTTGATAATTAAATTCGTGAACAAATAATTTCAAATAATTTTGAAAACGTTTTTCAATTAAAAAAGTTTTAGTTTAAAATTGAGTTTATTTTTCATTTGAATAAACATTTCGTTAAAATAATTGCAAATTTGAATGAATTTCTTATTTTTTGTGAATTATTTTTAGATTTAATTAATTTTATGCTATTTTTCTGATTGATTTGAATTTGATTTGAAATTTTGATCGATTTCTCCATTCGTTTATCAAAACTTTTGAAAACTTTTGAAATGCTGAATCACTTGTGCAATGAATGCACCAGAATATTGCACCGATAGATAGGCCGCCACTTAATTATACAGTAAAGACCAGCGCTTTTGTTAAATGCAATTCCCTTTCTATGTAATGCACGATAACTTTTATAACTAAGGGTTTGCTGTTAAGTCGAGTCCAGTTTCTTAGTTATACTTCTCATACCAGTGCTGGGGTTGGCATCATATAATTGACAGAAGATTTGAATCATTAGCCCAGATAAAATTGTTTTAATTTAAATGTAATTGTAGTCAAATTTTATTTAAATGTCGTCCCGTCCAGTCATCATTATATCCCTGTGCTAATACACTGTCCCACATAACTCATTACTCCCTCATCACAACGACATTGAGATAAGTTATAGAAAGAGAAAATCATTGCATTTATTGCACGTATTTATGTCATAAATAATTATATTTAATGATAATCGAGACGGCCTTTAGTAAAGCACTGGTAGGTTGGGATTGAAAAGCAAATAATTTTCAGATGCAAACACTGCTATTACTATTCATTTCGGTTTTTGAGGTGTTTTAACGGTTTAAATGAAAAGTCTTTGCAAAATATAATAAAAATATTTAAACAAAAATAAAGTATTTTTTGTAAAATAGAGTAAAGTTTTCATAAGTTTTGAGAAATATATGAGAAAAAAGTTTTTCATGAAAAGGAAATAAGTTTTAAGTCTTTTGTGACGTATCTTACGTTAAGATTGAAGATAAGTACCAAAAACTGGTCACGAAATTGAGCGTATGGTAGGGTATGGTATGGTATGGTAGGGCTGGTTTGAACTTTTTTATTTTAAGAGATCATGGGTGGGATCTACCCGTGCATTGTTATCCCATTGCATCGAAGTCCTAGTTTTGATTCAGTGCTGTATTCAGTGCTGTATTCAATGCTTTACAATAGTATAACACTCGATCGGAATTGCACTGAAAGGGTGTAGTTCTTGTGTCACAAAATCAAATACATTACTGCGTTATACCCCTGTAGTATGAGTTGAGCCCGCATTAGCTCTGTTCCCGTATGTAATTTAATGACTGACCCGAACCACTCTGTATATGACTTGCATTTCTGGCCACAGATTTGACTTTTATGAGCAAATAATAAGTGGTGGGAATCGGCTGTAGATTACTGTTGTTAGACTCAGGACTGATGAAGAGTGTGATCAGCACTGGGTCTCATAGCTCTGTGCAAAGCATGCAATTAGACTTCAATTTTCAAACTGTTAGTGCACTGTATGTCAAGTGACAGGCATTCGCACGAATCATATTTTGTTTTGCATTTCTCTCTATTTTATCCGTTTTTCTGCTTTTCATCTCAAATATTAAATAATGACTGAAAATCTCAAACAAATTTCATAGCATTTCATTGCTTACAGAGCTTTCAAACACTTTAAGGATCTGTTGTTTTTTGCAATCGAGTTAACAATATCTCGATTTTGTGAGTTATGGCCAACTTTTTGCTGTTCAGATCAAAACTAGTTATTGTAGTTATTGTGGAAGTCTTTGCAGCAATTGTTCAGATGTTTAGATCCAATGTTAAACACATTTTTTACTCAGACTTGTGCTCAAAGTTTCAAAGATTTAATTTATTTCAAAATTAAAATTTATATTTTGATAGAAATGATTAAATTTATTGTAGTTTTCGTTGTTTTTGTTGTTTTTATCAGTTTTTGGTATTCAATAATAAATAGTAAATAATTAATGAAATAATTATTCAATTATTTATTCAATTAATTGTTTCTCCCATTAAAACAGATGACTATTAAAAAAGTTTTGTATTAATAAGAAATGTCAAAAAAGTCAAAACCACTTTTAGTGTAAGCACTCGTAGAGTAAAATCCATAACAATTATAATCGGAATCTGTGTTTAAATCTTGTTTTAATGGCTTCACCGCTTTGGTGGTGATGAACAAGAATCTGATAATAAAACAATGACCTGTTCTCTAACTCACTATAACTCTGCCTAACATTACCTAAATCTATATCCATATGTGGGAAGACGTCTTGAAGAAGACCTAACCTCAAGCGAAAACGCCTCGAATAATGAAATGAAGAAAAATATAATAATATTTGAGATTTGATTGGATTTTGAGTGCAATTAAAACTAAATTATTATTAATTGTAAAACTCTTTACAATAATTGCATTTAATTTCTATTACGTCTCGCTCTGTCCAGTATTTAGGCCACCAGTTAGACATAGTTTCTCATATGCGCTCAGGTATTCACTGTTAGAAAGGGCTGGCATATAGCAGTGTTACCTATACGTGACATGATTACCAGATTATGTAATCACAGCACATATACCCCGAAGCCTTTTACTCACTTTGAATTGGAAATCAAGTCTAACTTACATTACTTTTACCATCTCTTCAAGCATTCAATAGTAAAGAAGTATTACTCGACTCCGAGTCGTGTTTTTTATTGATTGCCTTTTATTTATGACTAAATTAATTATAAAAAGTATCAAAAGTTTGTAATATAAGTGATTAATAGCTTTATATTATACAAACCCAACAATATTTTAATGAATGAAACCAAACATTTACGAGTTTTTCTGCCTTTCCTATCGGTTTCGCAAACATTTCTCAACAGACTCTTAAACTATCAATGAATTCAATGCCCAAACAATTATCACTATAAGAGGTCAACATATAAAGCACTCAATTCTGTGCTCAGCAAACCTAATGAGCGCTAATGAATAGATAAGCACTGAATATAATTAAATCAATATATACTACCTTTCCATCGATTGAATTCATATGTTTCCGATCATTTTATTTATATTATTTACAATTTAGTCTAATTTTTTTGCAAAAGTTTTTGTTTTGTTTTTCAATCATTGCATTCAAAGTGTGTTGAGAAGTGAAATAAAACAAAATGTTAGGAAACCCACCCACGGGTTGACTGTAGTGAACGCCAACAGATAAGTCGCACCTGACCTATACCTGAGTCAACATTAGATGCAGTTATGAGACTCTTCTTAACCAAATATATGTTTTTGCGTAACAGTGTAACACCCAGTCGTATAATTCAGTGCTTTTATACGATAGTTATGATAGATATCATGGGATATCACATATCAATACATTATCTTTAGATATCATTTAACATCACTTCCGCTGAAAACAAAATATTATAATATTTTTTAAATACATTTTTCCAATCATTGAATGATTGATGAAATGAAATATTTTGTTATTAATTATCACAAAACTTGAGAGGAATTACGGTTCAGCACAAGTGAATTGAAGGTTTGGTGTAATCCCGAGTGAAATCTTTATGCGTGATCGGAGTCTTGCAGCGCATCCCTTATCCTATCTTTTATGGTCTGAGCGCCGGTTGTATATACTGTACCTATTTTTCACTAACACTGTCCTATGCTTTTCGATCATCTTATGTGTAATTGAATACCTGAGCGTAACGTATAATTATTGTTTAATCTCTGACAGGCATACAATATCTTCCCATTTTAGGGCATCCCAACCGTCCAAACATTTTTGATAAGAACCCAAAACTCAAACCAAAACTCAAAACTTTTTTACGCATTAATTAACGATTTTTTTTGGTATTAATGGCTATAAATATGAATCGCTTTTAGTCTCTAAATGTGTTAAACATTACTACAAATCATTTGAAGAGCATTTGCATTGAAAACAGAGTTTTGTCTTCAAAATACTCTGCGAATAGTGTTTGACATAAGTCTAGCCGTTGTTTGGGATGTCATGAGACTCAAGACCTGTTAAACCTTTGATGGGCACAGGCATTAATAATGCGAGATATTGGGTGTTTTCCGTTTAGTTGAGATACCGCTCTTTAATTAGGTGCGACTCTGATCACGACTTGAACCCTCTCTCCCCATACAGCCCTCTCTCCCAAACTTTATGTCTAAAAATCTTTTGATCAAAATTTGAATTAAAATTGAAGTCAAACTAAAACCCAGTGTTTGGTCTGAATTTGTATTAATATTTTAAACGATTTAAGAGATAGTAAAAGAAATGAAACCCAAAACACGTTTCAAGATCTGGAATCCGAGATCACAGCTGCCATTTCATAATCGTTGTGCTGACCCTCCCATTCCTCCCTTTGATAGAGTTGACCTCATCTTTCATTTATTTCCTCAACAAATAATAATTATTTCATTTCATTGAGAGATAAAAACATTTTAATTATTCAATCATTTATTTCACTTTCATTTTCAGGCAAAAAGTGGAGAGCTTTGACACCTCAGGAGAGACGACCCTATGTTGAAGAGGCCGAGCGGCTACGAGTCCAGCACATGCAGGACTATCCCAACTATAAGTATAGACCCCGAAGACGAAAACATGGGAAGAGAGGCTGCAGAGGGGGTCGAACACAGGGTCATAGCGATGGGATGTCTATGCAGGACAGCATTGGACTCATGGCTATGTATGGATCACAGAGTGGTTCTGCACAAGGGATTCATAATATGGATAATCCGGACAACTCTATCAGTTCTCCATCACTAGAGTATTGCGGAGTCCAAACCCCTGAGTCCTCTCCACACGGAAGTCCGTTTAGTATTGGAGAGTCTTTGATGCGAAACAACAGAATTTTAGATACATTTCGCTGCACTAATAACAACACTACCGGTGCTATGGCTATAAACCAACAGCACTCTAATGCTGTTATGTATACAAGAGATGAATGCAATTTATCGCTGGCCGAAGACATGGCTATCGGCGCAGAGTTACAAAACGATTTTGGAAATATGCCACAAACCAGTGCCTTAACAGACTCTATCAGATCCCTTCCCACGCCTGAGATGTCACCGGTAGAGTCAAATGAAAAGGAGGCACAAAACCATCAGATTCACTATCACCAGCACCAGCACATGCATAACCCACCGACACAACACCATATGCTATCATACCCACTGTCCATTCAAACTGATTCGAGTCCCGCGCACGGCATGTATAGTAGTGAACAATTGTCACATAAGCCCAGTGCTCTTATGCTAAGAAATGATGGACCTGACAACCCTGTCAGTCAATTGATCTCCCGCTTCGATGCAAAGAGGTCTACATTCCTACGCAATGTCTGTCCTCCCTATCGGTTCCGAATGCCATCACATCAGACATTAGACCAACAAAACGACTCTCAAAACAACGGATCGCATGAGTACTCGACCCGATCTATGCTTCAGCACCAGTTGGAGCAACCAAACAGTCGCGGCATACCTGAGCACAATTGGCAACACTCGCAAACCCAACACAACATTCCTAACTATAACAGAGATTCACAACAAAACAGACAATATATGTACGAAATGGACACAAAACCAGAGCTTAAACCAAATGTAGAGATGATTAACATTGAGAGCAATAATTATAACTCATATTATATGAACGCAAACCAAATAAACGACAATATGTTTGATCTCTCACAACACCAGGATTTGGATCATCTGCTCATCACTAGTAGCCATAACTCATCGCAACAGCACAACCATTCAATGTCTAATCCCCAACCAAATCAATACGAGGGACAGACCAACAAACCAGGCCTTACTGATAGCCATCCACAACATGTTAACCATTCCTGTGATAACAAGTTTAGTTCCGAATTGATTGCAGCGTTGGCTGAAACCAGAGAAATATTGTAATCAAATATAGTTTCAAATTTTGATCACATATTTGATATTTGGTTCAAATGTTTGCCAAAGTTTTCATACGTTTTCTCGCAATAAATCCAATGATAGAAGAGTTTGTCTCAACTCTTGAGTTATCAAAGTTTTCTTCAAAAAGATGTTGAGTTTGTGTTGAGATTGTGTTGAGATTTATGTGCATTAGAGTAGAAATTAATATAAAAATTGATTATTAGATGAATTTAGACTTAAATATAATATATATGTTATATAAAAGTTTATTTGAACTGAAAATTGCAAATAAAGGGAACATTTTCAGGGTTTCATACAATTGTCACTACTTTTGGATAAATTAAATAAATTGTTAATAAATTTATTGTAATTACAATTAAACTTCAATTTATTAGTGAATTTAGTTTTGTTACACATAAGACACAAATTGTTGATATATTATACATAAGAATTGATTTTAGATTTTAGTTCAGATATAATTGGATTGTTATGAGACATACGTTTAATGTATGTCTAATGTAATGTATTTTTTAAATAATTCATATCTTTTTCAGAGACGACTATATATTGTAAATGAATCTAAAATTACATATATTTTTGCTTTCGATAACTATTTTATTATAAATAATATAAAGAATATAATAATTTGTATCCATTTTACGACATATTAGAAGATTTTATAGCATTTTATTGATTTCTGGATTGTTTTAAAAGCCTTTAAATTTTGTTTAACAATAAAAAAGTTGGAATTCATTGAAAAGTTTTGCTTTTAATTCATATATTATTTAATCTTTCAAATGAGTGGACATTGAGTACAGATGTTCTCTACTTATTCCCGGGTTATTGATTGAATGCTATCAAAACATCAATAGATTTCTCACATTTCATTGAAAGATAAATTTTATTTCACACAGATGTCTGAAAATTTCAAATATTCAAGATTTTTCAAACTATTCATCAAGTTAATTTTTAGTTCAGTTTTGAATCAGTTTTGAATAATAACTTAAATATGTTTTGAAATAATATAAAACAGAAAAATAAAATGAAAACAAAATATTCATAAAAACATTAAAAGATTACATAAATTGAGTTTTGAGGGAAGAAAACTATACTTGGTAAGATTAACGTTAGAAAAAGAGGTAAGGGGTTAGGGATTAGAACAGAATTTGTGTTTATACTGAATAAAAAATGACATGAAATTAATCTAACGGTGTCTTCAAAAAGACAAATGAAAACCTATTTTGTGGATAAAGTGGTGTTGGACTGTTTTCTGAACTAAATACCAGTGCTCTTTAGAAATGTTATATAAATTGTTATATTTTTTCCAAAATTAAGATAAAATTCAATTCATTTTTGTAATAATTTATTAAACAATTAATTTTTAGACATTTTGAACTAATAGTAAGCATCCAGGTCCAGTATAGCACTTTGTAGAAAGGTAAAAATTATATCACATAATCCCTGTCCTCTACAGTACCTCTAATATGATATGACATTAATACCAGTATTTTCTCTCTTTTATTATATTTTAAGTAAAATTTTAAATTAAATTCATTTATATTTTCAATGAATTTGTTTTTATTAAACAATATTTTTATTGAATAAATGTTTTCAGAGTTTAACTCAAAAAACAAACAAAAGTTTCGATGAATTCCTAAAACTCTTAGAAATAAATGAGTTTTTATTTATTTCTTTGTTTTAATAATTGTTTTGTATTTTTAGACAAAACTATTGAATAATAAAATGAAAAAAGTTTTGAATAAAGTGATAACTAAAAGTGAACATGGTTAAATTGACAAAAAAGGGTGCGACGAGGATGGGATTCGAACCCACGCGGGCAATGCCCAATGGATTAGCAGTCCATCGCCTTAACCACTCGGCCACCTCGTCCTGCGTTGGGAAAGACACCAAAGGTTAAGGTTTTGTCTATTTTTAGTTTACATTCATTTCGTTTGAAAGCAAAGCACAAGAGATGTCGTGATTGTAGTCAACACTCAATGCATTCAAACATCACTTCATTTCCTTTTCCTTCAGACATATTGACCACACGTTTGTTGATTTGATCCCATCTTCACATCTATTGGTGATTATTATGGTTAACGTACCGAAGACTCGGAGGACGTATTGTAAGGGAAAGTGCGGTAAACATACCCTTCACAAAGTGACTCAGTATAAGAAGGGGAAGGAGTCATCGTTCGCACAGGGAAGGCGTCGGTATGACCGCAAACAACGGGGTTTCGGCGGTCAGACTAAACCCATATTCAGAAAGAAGGCGAAGACCACCAAAAAGATTGTCTTAAGGATGGAGTGCTCGGAATGTAAATACCGTAAACAACTGCCAATCAAACGGTGCAAACACTTTGAGATCGGCGGCGACAAGAAGAGGAAGGGACAGATGATTCAGTTCTAAGGACACACCTGTCCTCCCGTTCCTCCCAATCGTTATTTGTATTCAATTAACTGAAAAATAAATATAAAATTGTTTTCAAACAAACATTTTGTCATTTATTACACGTTTTCTCACTTTTTATTCAAACGATTGACAAATATTTGCTTTTAATTCAGTGTTTAAACAAAATTTTGGTTTAATTTTGTATTTTTGAGTAAAAAATATCAGTTTTTAATCAAATTTAATGAAAGTTTTAATAGTTTTTTGATTTTTTAGTTTTTGACACAAAATTAGTTTAAATTAAATTAAAAGTCAATAAAATTGAAAACTATTTGTGTTTTAATGGTTTTAAGCATTGATTTTGTGTTTGATTTTCATTTCAAACATAATTTTGGGTTTAATTTGAAATCAGTTTTAAATTGAATGAAGTTTTGACCGAAAGCTGAACTCAATTACTAACCGATCCCTCAATACAGCCCTCAATTCAGCACTGAATGAAGCACTCAATAGATGTCAACACAAAGTGATATCCTTTTCCTGTTTAGACTCATGTCGTGAATGCCTTCACTGTTGGGACGAAAACTAAATTAAATTAAACGTAAGATTAAAACATGTTTTCAATTGTTTTGTCGTTTTATTAAATCAATGAAACAATTGTTTACCCCTTAAAGCAAACTATTGTCTAATCCCTGCCTAACCTCCAGAGCAATGGTGCGAATGAACGTCTTGGCCGATGCGCTCAAATCCATAAACAATGCCGAGAAGAGGGGTAAACGACAAGTGCTGTTAAGGCCGTCGTCTAAAGTGATCGTGAAATTCCTGAAGGTTATGATGAAACACGGTATGTGTCGACCCTCCCGGTGCTCTCATCCCACCATTGAGTGCTAATTCACTGTTAATTGTCATTTAAGGCTATATCGGGGAGTTTGAGATCGTGGACGACCACAGGGGCGGCAAAATCGTTGTGAACCTCACGGGAAGACTGAATAAGTGTGGAGTCATTAGCCCTCGATTTGATGTCAAACTCCGGGATATGGAGTCATATTTGGCTAATCTATTGCCGTCCCGACAGTTCGGGTTCCTTGTGTTGACCACTTCGGGCGGTATTATGGACCACGAAGAGGCCCGAAGGAAGCACTTGGGAGGCAAGATATTGGGCTTCTTCTTCTGAGTCCTCTTTTAATATCAATTAACGACTCATTTGTTTAATAAAAACCAAATTATTTGTGAAATGAATTGAATTTTGTTTTTAATTTACTTTTAATTTATATTTTGTTTTGTTTTTAGTTTTTAACGATTTTTTCAATCATTTAATGAATTGTTTATCAATTCTTGAGTTAATATTCAAATGCTTTCAAACTTTTACCGAAAAATCAGTTTTAAATCAATTTTTCCTCAAATGATATGATTTTTAGTTAATTTTGTTTTGCATTCAATCGTTGATTGGTTTTAATTGATGTCATAATTGAGTGAAAAAAAGGTTTTATTAATTGTTTTTAATTTTTATTAACTTTTAATTGATTTTGAATTTAAATACAAATCAATGAAAGAGTTGTGAAAAGCCTTTAGAAAGTGAAGGCTTGAGAGCGACCTCTCGTGCCGTCCATTGGTTAACAAAGAATTGACAAAAACAGACATTGAATTGGATTTTGGTTTTCATTAAGTGTTTATTGATTTGTCGTTCAATTGATCCAAACGTTTGTCTCTTTGTCATCAATGGATGGTATAGTCATTCGTCCGGAAGTGTTGAACAAATTAAAAAAGTATTTATATTTGTATTCAATTGTCTTTCACTCAACTGTTTTGTCCACTCATTTGTCAGCCATTTGTCGGATCAGTCATATCGCGAGGCAATAGAGAACTCTTCGACATATAATGTAAGACTTGTTAACGAAAGACGTCTTCGGCTGCCATTCCTCGACGCACAGACAGGAGTCGCACAAAGTATTAGTCAAACATTTTATTGATTTTGTTTTCAAACCATTTATTTTTGTCCAAAAATCAGGCGATTCTTATATTTGGCCCGAAATTGTTGAGCGAATGCCCGGCCATAGCGATGGACAGCTCTACTCATACCCGGCCAGACGGTGGCGGAAGAAGAGGAGACAATACTTAATGAATGATAACTACTTGAGAGGAAGGAATCGGGAAAATGAGTTATTGAGTGAAGAAGTGATGACTAATTCCGTGGAAAATATCAGTCATCGCAACGAAATCGTCGAAAATTTTGATAAATTCATTGAAGAGTCAAAGGAGTCGTGGCTTCGGGACTTCGATGACGGCAGTGATCTGCCCGACGCCGGAGAATTGGATGACCCGGAGTCGGATTATGACGATTACGAGGAGTACTCCACCCGAAAGAAGAAGAAAAAAAAGGACGCACCGAAGAGGAAGAGAGTTGAGTACTCGGATGCAGAAAAGCCATACTCTTGTGACCTCTGCGGCGCTCGATATAAGACAAGACCCGGTCTTTCCTACCATTACTCTCATAGCCATCAAAACGATGGATCCAACGGTTCTAACAGTAACCCAATCGGTGGACCTAATAGTAGAGGGGCTATGGATGACGAGGACATGCCATACACACCTCCGCGTCAACTTCATCATCAGACACATCCTCCCCATCCATCGCAATCGACTCCCGTCACACATCCGCCACCAAATATGCCGCCAACACAACAACACCCGATGCCGTCAATGATGTCTCAAATGATGGCACAACAGCAACAACAACCCCATTCCTCTGGAATGTCTCTCAATCCCGGCCTCAAACCTCCCATCCCTGAGGAATGTGAAGGTATTGTAGTCATAAAAACTAAAATCAAACGAAACCTTATATTAATTCTGATTTTCTTTTAACCTCCCGTTCCTCTGCACGCCTTCACTCAATCGATGCCTAATTGCTCTGTAATAGACACCGCTTTCGTGTCGTTAGGCCTTTCAAGTAAGACATCTCTCAATCACTTCATATGTTCTCTCTTTGACTCTCAATTAAAATAACAAAATACCCCTTAGTTTGAGTGAAAAAGAGATTATTTTGAATATCTTTTCAATAATTTAAGGGTTTTTTGTATTTTTATAATTGAATCCATGTTTTAATGAAACCACAGGTTCTAAGAGTGCGAGCGGTAAGCCATTGGCCTCTCCTTCACAATACTGTGACTTCTGTTTGGGTGATTCGGCGGAGAATAAGAAGACCAGATCTGCCGAGGAATTGGTCTCATGTTCTGATTGTGGCCGCTCTGCACACCCGACGTGTCTTCAGTTCACACCAAATATGGTTACCTCTGTCTCCAAATATCGGTGGCAATGCATTGAATGCAAGTCCTGTGGCCTCTGCGGCACTTCAGACAACGATGTGATTAACCATTCAATTGATTGTTAAGTGTTTTAATAACTAATCGTTTCTTCACTTTTAGGATCAGCTGTTGTTTTGCGATGACTGCGATCGCGGATATCATATGTATTGTCTGAACCCTCCGCTCTCTGAACCCCCAGAGGGCTCCTGGAGTTGTCACCTCTGTATTGAGGAATATCATACGCCGAAGAAGTAATGTCTTCTAAACTGGCATTCAATCTATGCTTTCATTTATTTATTGGGTTTTTATGTCATTTAATATAATATCAGAAAAAATGGACTTTTTGTAAACAATTGTCGTTTTATTAGACATTTAATTGAAATCATTGTAAACATTGGTTTTGTTTTCACATTTGGTTTCAAAAGTAAAAGTAAATTAAGTTTTGGTCACAAATTTGTGTCTCTTTTTGTCATTCAATAAAAACTTTCATTTATTTAAAGCAAACATTTATTTCATTAAAATATTTTGAATTAATTTATATTTTATTTGTTTTACAAAACATTTGAAGACTTAATGAATGAAAATATAAAACAATGAAAATGTGAAACACAAGTGCATCAGTCGTCGGAATCAAAATACCTGTCCTCCTCTTCCCTCTCATTGATTGTATTATAATCTAAATCCGAGTCATAATCGCATTGTTTGTAATCATAAAATTGATAGTCCTTTCCACTAATGAAGTCTTCGGACATCAATCCAATGAACTCTTCTCTCGATTTCTGTTTCTCTGAATCACTTAAACACTTATTTTCAATAACTTCTGACTCATTGTCTTCAGAATCACTGTCTGAATCAAATTCCTCGACTTCTTGTTCATCCATCCTATCATTGATGTCCTTCCTATCCATTTGGTCCAAAAGAAATGCGGAAAAAGTGATGTTTTGGTGGTTTTGTAGTAATCTTTCATTTGTTAGTTTAGTCTTTTCCTCTTCAGTCATATACTGTCCAATCATTTGATGGAAAAGCAATGGATTTCTTATTTGCATTTGAGAATCACTGAAATAGTGACCACTTTTGAGCAGTTCTTGTAATCTTTGAAATCTTCTGTTTCTTACAATTGATTTGTTTTTGTTTTTATTCAAACCATTTCTTAAACCTTTTAAAACACTTTTAATGACATAATTGTCTTCAAAGACATCGAAATAATTGAGTTCTTCTTCAGACAAATAATTGCCATATCTTTGGATAAACAGCTCTTTATTATCATTGAATAAATTTGAGACAATCTCTCGCTTTTGATCCAAAGTTAGATCCGTTTCGTCCTTTTGTTGGCTTTTAATGAAAACATTTTTATTCATTGAAATGTTTTCAATGATTTGTGAAATCAATTGATTGTTTGGTTCACTCATTGAAGACAACAATTGCGGTCAAACTGAGGATCAAATGCAGTGATAAACAGACTCTTCAGTGACTCTTAACTGACTCTTCGCCCACTCTTGAGAGAGCGCTTCCTCTCTGTTGTCGTGTTTTGAAAACAAGTGAAGCAATGAATGGTTTGATTGGTTTTGCAATACTCCTGTGCTCTGCACTGAAGCACGTGTTATGTATGTGAAGGACATGAGAGACAAGTCTGTCATCAGATCTTTGTTTACTGTTTTTGGTCTTCAATTGTCGCCAATTGTTAACCATTTGGTCACTAATTAGTGAACCAATTATGAGATTATTTACAAAACATTACAATAAATATATATTTAATAATATTTTTCTCTATTTTTAATGAAATATAAATTTTTTAATATATTTTTGTAATTATTATTAAATTATTAATTAATCATTGAATCAATCAATTGATTGCTTATTGAAAGCAATGTCTGAATCGATGGCTAATTCTTCAGACATTGCCTCCACTTCTGGCTTCAAAAGACCTATTGATCGCAAAAGAGACCACAAATTCACTGAAAATAATTGCGAAACTGATTCGTCATCGACAGCAACGACATCAACAGCAACGACATCCACATCAGTGGTTAGGGTTAGGGATGTTGAGGACGAAGACTCCGATGAAGACGTAGTGACTTGCGATGAGACGACAACTTTTGTGGTAACCCATGAACTACACGAAGGTTTGGATCAATTAATCTATTAATCAATTTTAACGTCAATTCATTGAATGACAAAATGTTTTCATTTTAATTGAAATTATGTTTAAATGTCTTAAACTTTTAATTAATTACTATTTACTGTAAATTCAATTCAAAATGTGATCTAAAACTCAATATTTATTTTATTTGAAGTCAATTATTATGAACTCATTGTTCACTGGACTATACCCTCGACTATACCCTCGACTATACCCTCGACTGTAGTCTCAATTAAGGCTTCAATGAGTTTGTGTTTAATCTCTAAAACCATTGAATCGTTGTTTCGTTTGATTAAAAGTTATTTCATATAATAATCGCTTAAAAAGTGATTTGAATTGAAATTTATTTTTAAGTTTTTGCAAAAACACCTAAATTTTGCCCAAAACTGAGTCTGAAATGCATTTTAACCTAAATATAAAGATGACATAAATCTAACCATAAATGTGATCCTTGACTGTACTCTCACTCGCACTCAATGTTTTGCAACATTTCATTCAATAATTGAATCCATTTTTTAATGTTTTAATAAAAATATTTTGTGTTTTGTTATGAATTGATAATATATTCTGTAATTTGTTTATCTGTTTATGTGTTTATGTGTTTGAGTTTAAAAAGGACTTAAAATATGTTTGCAGTCCTTGAGTGTGACTCTCGTGTTGAACACATATCCAAAGTCTTCTTTAGCACAGCCTTGTGTTTGCAGTAAAAGCACCTGTTCTTCCATTTTAACGCTAAATTGCATTAATGTCTCCAAAAGCCCCTAAAAGTGTATTTCAGTCCTTTATAACTGGTATTACATTTGGTTTACAATTGCTTTTCATTTTATATGAATTCAGTTTTTATTCACGTTTTACTAACAGCTCCTCCACTCGTCTGTCTATGACCTCCGTTCATATCTGTGCCCGTATTTATTGATTAGTATTGCGCACCACTAATCAAGTGCAGCGTCTGCTCGAACTACCATTCCTACCATACCTACCGATCCTTTTCTCTAACTGTCCTCTTTTCAAATATGATTTTTTTCATCAAAACACTTTGATATCAGATATTAATTGAAATTTCTTTTGAACTCTCTTTTGAACACAATTTCCTATTAGACTCTCATTTGTAAACTCTTTATGTATTTTACATTCATTTTATTGAAAGTGTTTTTTAATCAAATCAAAAGCTTTTCTGATTCGCTAAGCAATTATGCGGTCAATCATTGATCAACAGTTAGTTGGGTTAGTGGGACAGGTAGTAAATCCCTAACTTCTAATACCATTTGTTAAGAAATCCCTAAAGAATTGATTGTCAATCGATATAAAACAAAACTCATTATAAAAATAAAAGTCAATGTTTTCAATGATTTTTCTTTTATATTCAATGTTATACTAAAAGATGTATTGAGTGTTAGAGTGAGAGCACAAGACGGTTGTGTTGTGTTTGGCTATTATTATATGAATGTCATTGAAATGTCGTGCAATTGAGACAAAACTAAGAATTGATTATTCATTATTGAGTTTAATGAAAGAAAACGATAGAAGTATAACAACAGTCAGTGTACAGTAGGCCAGGCCTGCCATCACAAGTCATTTGCTTTCTATTACTTCTAATGAAAATAAAATGATTCGAAGAAAAGGCAAATAAAATTGAATTCAATTCATAACAACATTAATATTGTGTTTGAAATAAGTCTTTACTTTTATATTAAAATTAGTTTCAAATCAATTATATTTTGATTCAATGGAAATGATTTTAATTTCAATTTAATGCCAAAACAGATAACAATTTCGGTTCAAATAAATTACACATTTTTGCGAAAATACAAATTCAATTCAATTGTAATGAAAACACAGTATATCTGAAAGTCTTATATAAAAATCCTTGAAACTGAAGGATAACTTAAATCAAGAATTAGTTGAAAAAAAGTTTTTTCTTAAGCAAAGGTCAAAAAATTTCCTCACATTTGATATATTTGTGCCATTTTTTCATTTTTCAAAACATTTCTCAATACAAACGATAATAACATTTATTTTCCTTTAAAAAACTAATTTAAAAATAATTTCTTGATTTTGACAATTGTTTTGAACATTTGTTTTGTAAGAAAATCTCTAAAAATTGTATTAAATGTTGATTTGAAAGCAATTTTTGTCGTTTGGTTCACAACATAGGGCTGTTGTCCCACATATTTAGTAACCTATGATATACTATGTCTTGTTTACTAAACTTCTTCTCTGTTATACGGCTTACAGTTTTTTGAACGGTTGTGCTTACAGTCCATTACAGCCATAGATTTTGAGCAAAACCAACCCTTGAGGGGCATTCACCGCAAACTTTGTTTCAGAGTTTGACTCCAATATTATATTCAGTGATAATAACATAAAATATATTTATTTTAAATCTCGGATAACAATCAGAACAACAAGTTTTGCTGTGAATGTAGTTATGGTTTAATAGTTAATAGTATTTCAGCTTTTTATACAAAATTTATTTGTTTTCAAACTAAAAGCTGTTTCACTAATAAAAACATACTTTCGTTCAAATTGGGAAAAATCTTAATCAGGGGCTGAAATTTGGGGGAAAACTGTTTCTTAAGAAATAGGTTGGGAGTTTGTACATGAATAGAAATTTAGCATGATTATTTTTAGAATTACCAATTATTATCAAAACTGTCTTCAAACTCGTTTCTCAATTTAATTTTAGTGTTAAGTCTGAAAACATAGGAAAAAATCCCCTTAAATGTGAAATTAATGTTTTGAATCCCTGATCTAAATAATGACTGAATTATTATAAACTTATAAAACACTTAAAGAGAAAAAACATTTTCCCTTCACTTGAGTTTGATTTCAAGATTTTATCCTCATTTGAGTCCAAATAAACAAATGAATGAAACAAATGATGAAAATAATGATAATTATGACTAAAATTTAGTTTTGATTTATTGTTTCAGTTATTAAATGATAGAAAAGTGGGAAATGTTTTGATAAACAACTTTTCGTTAACATTATTTTGGTTTCATTTTTTCAAACTTTAATTTTCATTTCAATATTCATAAAAAGTTATGAATCAGTGATTAGTATTGTTATGGTTTGTGATCAGTGATCAGATGCTAACTAATAGTGCGAGTGGTCGGCCATTACCCCTACGTTATGAGCACTGAAGCGATTATCCTTTGACTGCTTCTGAGTTACTATTGTATCAGTGATGTCGAGATCCAATGCCTTCATATCTTTAGTCGAGCTGTCAGTGCTGTCGAGGAATAAGGATATAGTTTTGACGGCATAGTCGATGATATTGTCGTAAAGAATATTATTGTAGTGAACGCACCGTTGTTTGCCTCCATAGCACTCATAGGACACACCGGAGCGCAAATTGCATTTTGTTGTCAAAGCTTTCAGACCTGTTTTGAAGCTATTTGACCTCAACTGCGCTCAACCACACACTTGTGCTTGTATTGCAACCACACGTACTGTTCCACACCATCATTGGCTCAGTTGTGCGAAGATTGTGAATCCAATAGTACTAGACTTACCACTGATTTGCTTCCAGTGCTCAACCATTAATGTTTGTGAGACTTCCTTGAGTTGAACATCAAATCCCTTTAAAATAGTTTTATTTAAAAAATGGTTTTATGTTTTAATTTTATATAAAGTTTATGCAATCTATAGACTGTTTATCTGACTCTGTGTGACATATCAGTGCTTATATTCATACGATTTAGTCATTAATTAGTTCAACAAAAGTATAGATATTTGAAATGTTTTCAAATCAGCTGTGGATCAGCTGATGGAAGGCATAATTCACTTGTATATACAGGCATTGGCTGCCAGTGTTTGCTCTGTTCACTAGTCTTGCAGTTTTGCATTTCAGTCTACAGTAGACTACATGAGCTCAACACCAATTCTCTGCACAACAAACCAAACTAACTGTGCGTTTGGCAGCTGTTGTGCACAGTGTCTGTCTTCAGTCAATTCAATACTATTATATGTTTTTTCATTAATTATTTGATTTTTGTTTTAATTAAATCCAAAACAGATTTGTGTTTATATGCAATGAATTGTACTTTTGATGAAACATTGAAAAAGTGTTGTTATTTTCATAAAATGTATTTATAATATGATTCAACTCTCAAATCCTATTCACTATTATTGTTGGGAATAATTATATTTCAGACAAAAGTTGTTATAATAAGTGCTTAAAAGTGTGTATGCATTGAGTGTTCAAAACATAAACCCGTCCTTAAATTGTGTCCCACTTTTCAGTTAAATCGAAAGCCTTTCAAAGATGGTTAGACCTGGTAAGTGAGTTGGCACTGGTAGGGCAGCAACTCTTATGCAATACCTCTTGTGTTGTTCTGTGCTCTCGTGTGCTTACCTCCGATTTCTATCTACACTTCCTGTCTCTCCAATCAATTTCATTAAAAAAATCATTTCTACTTTTCCCCTATTTTTCTGCAAAAACATAACTCAAATGATAATTAAAAACTGAAATCAACTTTCGTTTTGATTTTGAGTTTAATATAAGTTTTAATCCAATTATAAAATGATTTGAAGTTAATATTAAAAACAAAATGCAAACTAAAACTTCATTTTTTAAATTCTTGAAAATTAGTTGTTGTGAAGCAAATAAAACCAAAACTGGTAACTCATAATATGAGGCCATATCCTGTTGCTATTCAGGCCGACACTGCATTTTGTAACCCCATTCCTCAAACAAACATTGATAGTTTAAATTCATGCAATACATTGCACTTACTTTGCATTGCACTTACATTTTTCATTTTCACTACTTTTCAACGAAATATAAAAAATCTTTTCTAAAATTAATTTTCTTTAAACCCTTTAAACGTAATCAAGGATTGCATTGGTTTTCACAATCAATCAATTATTGCAATGAATATAATATGAAATCATTTTTTTAAATGCGTTTTCAGTCAATCAGATAATAATTATATAAAACTTTTTCAATAGTTTTCAAAAAACAGTGAATCGATAGGAGCTTTGACTTTGAATTTTCATCATTTGTTATCAATACTGATAACAATTAGACTTTTGGTATATTTGTATGCATTTTAATACAAATGTAGTGTTTATTTAATGAACTTTTTTTCCACAAAACCTTTCAATTTATTAATTAATGTAATTATAAGAGATTTGAAATAACAATGATCTTTGAATTAATGATAAGCTGTTTGTATATAACGTCTGGAATGTCATTAGAGTTTGATATTTAGTTCAAATCTATCAAAAAGTTTTACATTTCTCTACTGTTCTTCAATGTATGCTCTGCTCGAGTGCTGATGACTGAGTTAGGGCTCAGTGCAGGTCATTGTCTGCTATTAAGTTCGACTACCTGTGGATGAATCGTATAATTCATGAAAACTGAGATTTTGCTAATTTTTCTCTCGACTTAAATGTTAGTCAAAAAAATGTTTAAATCTTCTGAAAACAAGATTCAATCAAAATTTGGTCCAAATTTATATAACTTTACATCAAAACTAGTTTTTCTTATTATTTTTCAATTGCTTTAAAGCTTTTTCTCAAAAATATGATTAAAAGATTGTCACAAATAGTTTCCATATTATTATACGAAAGGTTATTTAAATTTAAAATAATTGTCAAAACCTTTTAATGTTTAATAAAATTATGATTTATTTTGTATTAAATTAAATATAAAACTAGTCTTCAGTGAAAACTGACTACCCTTTAGCTGAATTTGAATAAAGGTCATTTATGAGTTAGTAAACTGTGTTTTATTGTTTCTATTTTATCATTTATAATAAATTTTTGTAATTAAATCATATGTTTATTTAGACTAACCATAAGTATAAACATATTATCAATGATTACGATATCGTTGTTGTCATTCAACTAATCATTCATTTCTTTTGTTTCTATTATTTCATTGAATTTTTAGACAAATTTCAATGAAAAACAGACATTAATTCACATTTACTTCAAAACTATTGTATGAATTGTAGTCTCATTTGAAAATTATGTATTCATAGCACTGAACAGTCATTTCAATTAATTTGATAGTAAAGCCCGCATACCTGTGCTAAAGAGATGTTTCAATTGCCTAAATAATGATGAAATTTGCTTTTTATTTGAGTTTAACAAAGAGTTCAGTTTTACAATTGAAAACACAATATCCTTCTCTTAAACTCATTTTAGTATTGATTTTATTGAATAAAAACATAATTTAGTATTCAATGAAATGTTAGACTAATTATGAGATTATATTTCAAAACAATTAATTATTTTGAATATCTGTTACACATTAGTGAATGAATTTCATAATCTATTCATTTGTTTATTTCAAATGTCTTTTCGTTGTATTTCTTCTCTAATAATCACTTCTTTTATATTATTTTAATTCAAAAACAGTTTTTAAACATTTTTTGCTCCGTTTAGTAGTTATAATGAAATATATTTTTTGACAACAATTTACGACAAATTCAAAGAAATATTAGAATTCAATGCATTTTAAGTCAAAACAAAACAAAACATGAATTTAATTTATTTTTTATATAATTTTGAGTCAACTCTTGTGAAATCCCAAAAATTTTAGTTCAAAACATGTTTTTCGCAGAAATTTATACAAATATTTTTCAAAAACAAATGTATTTACAAAAAAAAATAATTCAATTTACAAAACAATTTGATCTTTAAATGAGATTTCAGTCATTTATATAACAAATAAATTGCATTTTAATTAAGTCTAAAATATATGAAATATTTTGAAATATTTGACATTTTATCCCAACTTTACTGTCATTTCATTTAATCTTATGTTTAATTATATAAATATTTTTTACTGCAAACAATTATTTTTTATCGAAATGCCTAATAATTTTGATTTCCTCTGAACAGTTAATCTGAGCGGAAGAGGAAAAGTAGATATGTCTAATTTTGAACTATTGAAAGTGCTCGGCACCGGTGCTTATGGAAAGGTATAATGACTTTACACTTTACAAAACGTTTTCTGAAATTAAAATATTTTGTTTGTTTTTACCCAAATAGGTATTTCTTGTGCGGAAAGTCGGAGGTCATGACACCGGAAAACTATATGCTATGAAAGTCTTAAAGAAGGCATCCATTGTTCAAAAGCAGAAGACATTAGAGCACACGAAAACTGAACGACAAGTTCTTGAGTCCATAAGACAATCGCCTTTTCTGGTGACTCTTCACTACGCTTTTCAAACGGCCACTAAATTGCATCTAATTCTCGGTAATCAATGTTTTTGTCATTTATTTTATCACAAAATACATAGAAATTGAATAAAAGATTAAAAAATAGTTTTGAATAGAGTTTGTTCTCAATTCCAGTCATAACTCAATCCTTAACTGAAATCCAATTGAAAGCCCACTTATATTGCAAACGATTTTGCATTCAGTTTCACAATTGATAATTAAATTATTGTTTTGTCGACAAACAGTTAAAACTGTTTTACAATTCATAAAAAGCAATACATTTGACGCAAATCGGAGTCTATTTATAACTAAATTATATATTAATCTTGATTTCCCTGAAATTTTTTTCACTCATTATTTATTTTAAAACTTAAAAATCAATTCAATGTTTAAACTATTTCCTCATTTCATAGCATTATTTGAGTTTTGATTTTGAAAATGAATTTTTAGAAAACGTTTTAATAATTAGTGTTTTAATGACATAATTAATGATTTAATGATTGAATGAATCAATGATTTGCATAATGTGTTCACTGAAAGGCATTTAATGATTGAAAACTAATAATGATTTTGTGATTAATACAAATCAGATTACGTGAGTGGAGGGGAACTCTTCACTCATCTCTACCAAAGAGACCATTTCACTGAAGACGAGGTCAGGATATATGTCGGAGAAATTATTTTAGCGCTCGAACACCTCCACAAAGTAGGTCTCAATTAAGGCTCAAATGCACTGTAATTTCTAATTATGCCTTCACTACCTGTGCCGTCAAACAGTTAGGAATTATATACCGGGATATAAAACTGGAGAACATACTATTGGATAGTGAGGGTCATATTGTTTTAACTGATTTTGGTCTCTCAAAGGAATTCTTACCACACGAAACGGTTTGGCATTTTTTGTTTGCATTTGTTTTCAAAACAAAACTATTTTTACAATAAATTTATTTTTAATTTACAATCGATTACAGGATTTGAGGACTTATTCCTTCTGCGGAACCATTGAATATATGGCACCCGAAGTGGTTAGGGGTGGCTCTTCTGGTCATGACTTTAGTGGTCAGTTGTTATCATTTATTTGATATATAAAATGTATATTAATTTTAAATTGATTGTGGGGTCAGTCGACTGGTGGTCGGTTGGTGTCTTAACCTATGAACTACTGACCGGTGCCTCGCCTTTCACTGTTGAGGGGGAGAAGAATACTCAACAGGAAATATCTCGAAGAATCTTGAAAAGTCATCCACCAATCCCTGAGCACTTGTCATATGAAGTGCAGGACCTAATAAGACATACGTTAGTTAAGGACCCGAGAAAACGGTTGGGCGGAGGAGTAGACGACGCCTTAGAAATCAAAAGACATCCGTTTTTTAAGTCAATTAATTGGGAAGACTTAGCGGAACGTCGTATTACAGCACCGTTTGTGCCAAAGATAACGGGGGAACTGGATGTCAGTAACTTTGCTGAAGAGTTCACTTCTATGATTCCGGCCGACTCTCCCGCTGTCATACCTCCTAATGATGAGAAGATATTTAAGGGGTATTCATATGTCGCCCCTTCCATACTGTTCAGTGAGAATGTCATAAGCGATGATATATTCTTCGATATAAAGCCTTTCCATAAGAAGAATGTTTTGTCAAACCCTAAACACAATAACAACACTAAAGATCTCTTCAGCGCTCAGACAGACAACAGAGACTTTTCCCAACTCCTGACCTCTAAGTTTGAAAACTCACCCTTTTTTCAGAGCTATGACCTGAAGATCAATGATGGTGTGCTCGGCGACGGTAGCTTTTCTGTGTGCCGTAAGTGTGTTCATAAGAGGACTGGTGTTGAGTATGCGGTCAAAATTGTGAGCAGAAAAATAGATACGAGTCGTGAGATTCAATTGTTGCGCACCTGTCAGTCGCACCAGAATATTGTGAATCTGATTGAAGTATTTCACGACGAAGTGCACACATATATAGTACTCGAGCTCTTAAAAGGCGGGGAATTACTCGAAAGGATTCGTAAAAAGGATTGCTTTACCGAAGTAGAGGCCGGACAGATATTCAGGGGTCTGGCCTCTGCCGTAGCGTTCATGCATTCCAAAGGCATTGTTCACAGAGACCTAAAGCCTGAGGTATTGTTTGGTTTTATTTAATTGTAATTAAATTGAAATTAATTTAATTGAAATCAAAACCAGAATCTCCTGTTTATAAGCGATTCCCCGACCAGTGATGTAAAGGTAGTTGACTTTGGGTTCGCTCGTTATCAGCCGTTAGACAATCAACTCATGAAAACCCCCTGTTTTACCCTTAATTACGCGGCGCCTGAGGTCTTAAAACAAGCTTTAAATTCAAAGACCGATTCGGGATATGACGCGAGTTGTGATGTAAATGCCATTCCTTTCAATGCTTTTCAATATTTTATTAAAATTTGTTATTTTATATCAAAAGATGTGGTCTTTAGGGGTAATACTGTTCACAATGTTGTCCGGAAGTGTTCCGTTCCAATCCTATAGTCGAGAAGCCAGTGCCGCCGCTATTATGCAACGAATACGTGAGGGAGAGTTTTCATTCTCAGCCCCTCAATGGGAAAGGGTTTCAACTCAAGCCAAGAGTGTTATTAAAGGCCTTTTGACTGTCAATCCAAAGCAAAGGTTAACTATGTCTGAGCTATTGTCTCATCCCTGGGTTGTGGGCCATTTGAAGGGCGGGTATTCTAGCACTCCTCTGATGACACCCGACGTATTGAGTAGTCATTCAAGCACTGGTAGACCAACGGAAACGGCTATTAAAGCAACATTCGATGCCTTCCATATGGCAAGACTCGAAGGATTCAGGCTTTTGGACGTTTCGGCCGCACCTTTGGCTCAAAGACGGAAACTTAAAAAGAGCTCAACTGATGCCCGAAGTAGTAGTTGTAGTAGTAATGGTTCCCTAACCACAAGTCACGGCACCAGTAGTTCTTCCAGTTCTTCGACATCACAACATCGACGCAATTCTTCAATGACTACACCGACAGGTCTTAGGCCTCCAAGTGATCAAAACGACTCAGTGTTTAACTATTCTGAGTCTAAGGTTTCGGCCTATCTTTCAGGCCTTCCCTCCATTAGTGACTCAACTGAAGCACAACTACTTCTAAGTCATAATCTCTTCTTTGAAGACCCAATCAACTCATCGAACATTAATTCACTGTTAGATAACAATAACAATTCAGCGCTGGTTTGCGGTCCTGTGCCGGCGTCGGTGGGTTCGTCCACATCTACAATGTCTACCCTGTCCTCCATCTCTTGTAAAAGAAATAGAGACCAAAGTTGTGAAATAATAGACGAATACCTGTCCGACAACAACATTGCCATCAATTCGTCAACAAATCCTATAACTAATCAAAATTCAAGTGCGAGTTCAACGCAATCCAAACGAAGGCGAATGAAAACAATTGTGATCGACTGAAATGCCTGTCCTATTCATCCCTTCCTTTAGAAATCTAATCTAAATTTTATAATCAAAAACTAAATTAATGTCTATTTTGAGAGAGTTTTACGAAAAGTCGGCAAAAGTTTTAAATTATTGTTTATTTTTGAAAATCAGTTCAAAGTTTTGAGAATTATTTTAATGAGAGTTAAGATTGAAATCATTTATTAGTCTTGAAGTGAGAAGTGATTCAATCGATTAGAGATAATATAAGGAACGGGTTCTCAATCAGTGCCTCAAATGAGTTATTAATAAGTTATAATAAAATCTAATTTATTATCAAATGTTATGTTTTGACAGTTTTTGTGATAAAGTTTAACATTAATTTAAATTCAATTATTTGTTTCAAAGAGTTATTGATTTGTTGGATGTGTTAGAGTCCGAGTCTATAGACGTTTACAATTGACTCCCATTTTATACAATAGTTATCATAATTTAAAATAATTTATAAATTTTAAATCATTTTCAATATATTCAGTCAGAAATCAGAAATGTTTTTCATTTAAAACATTCCTTTCATTAAATAATTTTGTCTTTAATTTCATGATTTCAATACAATTTGTGCCTCAAATCTGATGTTTCTTTTATTTACTATTATTTTATATGAAAATCATTTCTTAAGACAAATATTGTTATAATTGTTAGAAATATATTAAATATTTAAAAGTTTTTTCACTTCAAGAATATTACAACAAATAAATTGAATTCATATTCACTTAAAACAAATCTTTTATTCATTTTTAATATTAATATAAAGGGCTTTAAATACAATTCTTATATGTGCAAGGTGGTCCACTGAAAGTCATAGAGTATTGGCATCCAAACACCTCAGACTTCAAATTGGGATTGTTTTCAATTTTCTAATACTAGTCCTCAGCATAGGTATGCTATTGTTCTCTGTTCAGCATAAAAGTCATGAATTTATGGAAACCTAAAGAAATTGCTATAAAAGGGCTAAAAATAAGTGATTTTGTATTGAAATTAAAATCTATTAGAACTTCAAATTGATGTCAGAGTTTAAGACTTGCAGTCATTTTCAGACATAAAAACTGTTAAAACAATACTTACCTTAAGTTGAGTCCAAATCCTTGTCCATCATCTCTTTAAGTGTGGCCAAAATGTAAAGATAGGGAGAATTCACTATTGATGACAGAAGTGTGTGTTTGTAGACACGTCTGAGCATCCGATTCATAACCTAACCTATCGGCAGATCTGCTGACAATGTGTCCACTGATCTACTCATACAACGACTCCCTTACCTCTCATTTGGTCACAACTTATCGTTTAATGGTTTCATAGATTCAGTCAAATCATTGTTCATCTGTTAGTCATCTCTATCTTTAAGACACTTTCCATTTGAGGATAAAGTTATCTAAAAGTAAATCAATTAAAACATAAAAAGTATTCAAACCTTAAATTCCTTGTCAATTGGTTTAGACATTGAATCCAATCCACTGTTCTTCTGATCATATGTTAAATTTGTCCAAACCTTCAAATCTAATGAAATGATTGAATAAAAGAATAATTAGTTTCAAATTATCTTCAAATCTTCAGATATTAGCTGAAAATGACTGCAATTCTTGAATTCAGACATCAATTTGAAGTATATTTTTGCAACAATTAAATAGACTTTTAAACAATTTGTAAACAGTTTTCACAAAATCTTAAAATTATTTTTTACAAAAATTAAAATTTAATTCAAAACTCAATTATTGTAATGAAAACTGAAATCACGTTTTCATTAAAGTATAATAATTGTTGAAAACCAAAATCCGTTGAACTGAATGATGACTAATACGGATCTGTCTCTTCATAAAGCGGTCTTCAATGGAGACATTAAAACAGTGGAGCAGTTGGTAAAGAAGGCCAACGAAGAAGTGGTCAACAGACAGGACATTCACGGGAATACAGCACTTCATATAGCGGTTATGAAAGGCAACAAACAGTGCATTGATTTGTTGCTAAAAAGTGGTGCAAACGTAATGATACGCAATGAACTGAATTGGTTTGCCCTGGATGAGGCCATCAGTTTGGGTGACATTCAAATCGTCAAATCACTTCACGACGCTCTCTTACATCAAATGGTGAATTGCTTCAAAAAGGAGTACATCCTTAAAGTGGTTGAGGCTATCAAACAAGACTTTTCTATCAAATTTGAGATCAGAATTAAAGACAAAAAGAAATCAAACACTGAAGAAGTGAGGGTCAGTTTAGTGAAAAAGGGGCGCAAAATAAAAGTTGATTTAGAGATCATCGATCACTCAAAGCCCGTAAACTTTCATTTGATTTTTGATTTGAATTCAAACAACAATTCAATTATTAAGATAATTATCGGCGAAATCTATCAAATCATCACTTTTGAGGACTGGGAGGGGATTTTGACTAATTTACTCAAACAAGAAAGTCTTGACAAAGAGTTGGAAAGTTTTATGCAAACGGAAAACTTTACGCATATTGTCGAGAAAAACCCCAAAAGCTCTCAAAACCCACTTTTCCGTAAGACTATCACTAAAAAGATCGGGAATTATAAGACAGATATTTATAAAACCCAAGACTTGGACTTCACAACCAAAACAAGAAGTGAACACATGTTGGCCCAAATTCAAAACATTGGTAATACCGACAAGACTATTGGGGTTTTACCGGCACCCGAACCCAAAAATGTCAATTGGGAAGAGTATATCAGTGCTCCGAAGGGGAAGTTTCCTTCTTTGGGACGGCAGTCAATTGAAAAAGTGGATACAAAAAGTGTTTCAGTTGTCATCGGATTGACAAATGAAATACCATTTGATTGGAAATGGATTATAGGATTTGCTAAACAGATATCCAGTCATAGATTGGTTTCACTGATCACTCTATGGACCAAAGAATTGCCAAATGGTTTCCCAGTTGTCATAAAATTCCCGATTAAACCAACGCTTCAATTGAAGTGGAAATTAAAATACTTTGAAGTCATTTCAGATTTAGACGAATCGGTGTTCAATATTCCGGAACACTTTCAGGAAAGGGTTATCTTTAGAATCGAGAGGAACGACGGT
>JAQGAT010000034.1:0-86531 GCA_034687845.1 Pantelozetes paolii | reverse complement strand
TTACGACACATATCTATTGCAACACAACTACCGTTTTTAGACATATCCCTCACAAACCCATAATTACAAAGACAACCACTTTTGCACCCATTTTTGTTCTTGCATTGAGAACGTGGATTCCGGTAGTTAGCACAGGTAGGCTCACAACCTGTGGTACATCGTTTGTAGTGTTCATTTCCACCACATTCTGGGTTTTGTTAAAAAACAATTAGTTTTGATTAGTTTTGTTTCATTCAAATGGTATTAAGGGAAAGGGTGTTAAAATAATCCGAGTACTTTTCCTACTTATGACCCAGGGCAATATTTTCAGAAATTGAGATGATGCCGGACTAAAGAGTAAATCTATTTATATGAGTTGACATCAACTCTTTAAAACATTATCAGTAAAAATGATACAGGGTTATTCAATGGAATTTAACTAAGTAAATTAGCCTCATATTACTGGCCGGAAAGGTAGCCTTTTTTCACTTAAATACAAATTGAATGAAACATTTTATTACTGCTATATTTAATGACACACTCGGACAGAGATCGATAGCATTACACTTCCAGTTCCCCTCATTTTTGACATAACCCGGTTTACAATCACAACCAGGCCGGCAACTGGTACGACAGTTGGGTTTATGCGGGTCTTCACATGTGGCCGGACAGGTATTACTGCAGTTGGTCTTCACTTCAGTGAGAGAATCACAATTTGGATGATAGCGAACGGGTTTATAAGGATATGGAAGAATACGAAGACATAAACTGCTGAAGACATTGATTACTACTATAAGAAGTATTGACACAAATATTGATTGAATTTTATTAAACATTTTTAATAAATATTATTTTAAATGTGAATTAAATGCAGAGAATATACAGACGTTTCTCTACAGAGGGGGTCAGAGGGGGGAAATGAATGGGTATTTGATTTCATTTATATTTTGTAATATATTAAAGAATATTTAAAAATTTGTTTAAAATATAAGAACCAAACAATAAATAAATTGAGTTTTACAACTTACCATGCAATTTGATTTGTGATGTCTATAAAGTTTTGCCAAGTTCAAAAGAATGAACAGATTTCTAAATTTTATTATTTAATTACAAATAAGTTTTTGTGAGTTAAGTAAAAACTATTTATTGTTTTGTAATTTTCATATATTTTAATAAATGCATAGCAATTGTTCAAAATTCAATTGTGACAACTGATCAAGTTCAAATTGAACAAAAGTTTTATACAAATGTAAATAATTTAATATTTAATCTCTTATTACAATATTTTATTAATAATGTGTATCAATAAACTGATTTCTGATTTCACTGTTTGTGTAAAATACAGAATATTTGCTAAAAGTTTCAAAATTTGAAAATATTTTCAATTATTATATCAAATAATAGCTAAACATATACAATGAGACCGAACACAAAAAGCATCTTTGTCAAATATTTAACGTCGGAATAACACTAGAATTTTTATATTCAAAGACTGAATACAAGAGAATTGATCTTGTTGATTTTTTATTCTTAAAGAATGGACGGAAAATCAAATAATTTATTTATTATCTGTATTTTTTTTAATGTAAACATTGAAGACCAGAAATAAAGAAAGGGCAATGTGTAAAGAAATGTGTAAATGTGCCAAGGTGTATTATTATAAATTACATCAAAGGTTAATTGATTGATAAAATTTTAAATACAATTATTATTGAACACAAATTTTTGAACGAAATTATTGAATGAATTGTTGAATACTTTTCACTACTTTTGACGCAAACTCTCAATGAATTGAATATTTTTATCAAACATTGCATTCAATAATCGCTTCGAGTATTAAACGCCCCGTAATTCACATCAATTCAAATCCAATTAACCCTTAATTGTGTTTTTCAGGGGTTTTACTCAGTGTTTGAAAAATAATATTTAAATCAATTTTAATTCAATTGAATATAAAGTAAACACAAAATCAAACTAAAGATGGCTTTAAGTGACGTCGACGTCCAGAAACAGGTATGGGATTGGGATTTGTGTGCAATTAAGCCCTCAAACCATTGATTACTATTATCTTCAGATCAAACATATGATGGCATTCATAGAACAAGAGGCCAACGAAAAGGCCGAAGAGATTGACGCCAAGGCTGAGGAGGAGTTCAATATAGAGAAGGGACGGTTGGTTACCGAACAGCGCCTGAAGATTATGGACTTCTACGACAAGAAGGAAAAACAAGTGGAACTCCAGAGAAGAATGTCTGAAATGACTTGTTTTGTCTCTTATTAACCCTTTTATCCCTTTTATCCATTGGCCCGACAGTCAGAACAGTCATATGCAGAACGCGGCCCGACTTAAGGTACTGAAGGCACGGGAGGAACACATCCGCAATGTCTCCGAAGAGGCCCGACATAAGCTCATGGAAGTGACTAAAGATCACGCACTCTATCAGAAGGTTCTTCAGAAACTGATTGCACAGGTATTTAATTGAGTGATTCATTGCTTGGTTGTGTGAAAAGCCCCTGAATTGGTGTAATTGTTTGCTTAAAGGGTTTGTTCCAACTCTTGGAGAAAGAGGTTCTCATTCGGTGTCGACAACAAGACGTTAAACTACTGCAGAATGTATTGACCGGTGCTCTACAGGAGTATAAAGACGCCACCGGAAAGGAAATGGTGGCCAAACTGGACACTGAAAACTTCATCGGTTCGGACAGGTATGCAGTGATTGGACAGTGATGTGAATGAGTGGTGAAAGCAATTGTCTCTGTATTACAGCTGCGGAGGCATTGAAATGATTGCAAACAAAGGCAAAACCAAAATCACAAACACATTGGAGAGTCGTTTGGATTTGATTGCACAGCAATTGTTGCCCGAAATAAGAGTCGCTCTCTTCGGCCGCAATATTAACCGAAAATTTGATGATTAGTGTCGAAACACAAAACCATTTGTTAATAACATTCCAAATATTACTCCAAAATAATCGGAACTTCTGTTGAATTGATAGTAAAATATAAATATCGGATGAAATCGTGAGTTAAATGTCGGATAAGTGTCTCAAATGTCTCTCAAATAGAGTATAAATTGTGCGAAAGATTTAGATTTAATTTAAGAAAACATTGAAATGAATACTAATTTGCAATAAATTTATTGAATTTTATTTTCATTATTCAAAACCCAATAATAATAATCACTTTTTACAGACATTTCACTTATTTTTGATATTTTTCTCACAAATGGTTTGATTTTTATTTTCTTTTTGTTTTATTTTTCAAATTATTTTCAACTCTAGTCCAGAATTACAGCTATTTTTAGGCACTATTTAGTCTAAAAATGGATTAAAAGTAAAAAACAATAAAAAATTATTAAAAACAACGAAATGTTTATCAAAAATATATTTTAATTTCATTTTACAAATCAATTGAAAATGTCTTTCAATAAGTCATACAATTTGTGAAAGCGATTGTCTGTTGTCTTAACCAATGTCTTAATGAGCTTTGATTTGTTTAAAGCACTGATTGTATTGAAATCGGTATCAGATTTGCTGTCATCTGAAGACTGAGTCAATAAAAGATTGATTATCTCTTCGTTTGTCATAAACTCTTTGCTTTCAAATGTTTGCGTCAATTGTTTTAACGGAAGTTTCAATTCATTCAAATGATATGTTTTTGATTTCAGTATAATTGCCAACTGTTTGGACAAAATGTCTGCAAAGCCGACGGAATCGGCGAATATATTGAGTTTACTTCTGTCGAAAAGTCTCTCTTCGTTGGCATCGAAATACGTGTCCTCTTCGGTAGTGACCATCCATTCCGACAAATAATAAATACATAAAATCGGATCAAAAGACATGTAATCTGTGAATAGTTTTATACATAATTCCAGTGCTTTTCGCGAAGCAACCAATTCTTTGCTGTCATTCAAATGGATGACAATATTAACCGCTTGTCTTCTGATATCTTCTTCATTGTCTTCAATCAAATTAATCAAAGCTTTCCACAAATTGATTACACATTCAGTCTTCGGTAAACTTGAAGACAATTGTTTGAAACTATTTTTCAGAGCCTTTGCAGCGACTCTTCTGTTGAGTAGACTCTTGTCATCTGAAGAATAAATGGCTATAATTTGAGACCATTTTTCAAATGAGCCATTCATTAGGTATTTTGACAGCACTTCAGGCGAGACTTCTGTTAAAAATAGGGCACTCGTTAAGAGAAGACAACTTTTGAGGTCTTCGTCGCAAATCATATCCAAACCATTGATGAAAAATAAAAACTCTTCAAAATGTGACTCAAATTTCAAGTGTTTTAGTATTGTTTTGACAGAAATGTGAAAATTGATGGAAATATAAAATATTAGACGAAATATTTCGGCGACAAAGGCATAGGAAACGGCACTCAAGTCATCAAACACTTCAACACTTTTATCATTTGAAGAATTGTTAATCAATTCATGAGTTCTTCTAAATTCAGGTGAAGTTAAAAGTATTTCATAAAGTCTTTCATCAGTTATTAGTTTTTCAATATTTGTTAACGAAATCGACGGCACATTGAAAACACTTTCGTATGAAATGTCTTCAATTATATCGCAAAAGCCTTTCCTATAGTTGAGCACAGAATTGATGACAATTTTCAAAGCAATCAGTTTTGCTTCAAAACAGTTGTGATTTTCAGTTAAAAACAATGTTTGAAAGAAATTGATTTGATTTTCATTTGAATCCAAACATGAGATTACACTTCGCGTTAAATACACGAAGTATTCGTCAGTTTTAGGCATTGATTGATGTCTTTCACAATTGAATTCATATAAAAGTGTTCTCAAATAACAGTGCTTTTGATTGATTGACAAAATGTGTTGATTTGAAAGCGTTTCCAGTATTTGTATGAATGAAGACAAAGAATAATAAGAAAAATGTCTTAAATTTTGTGTAAAAATCATTTGAAATGTGTTTTCAAACTTCAAAACAGAGTCTTCAGAAGCGTTGGACATATTTATGAGACGATTGAGAAGAAGACATATCCCGTGAAAGTTGTTCTCTGAAAGTGTCATCAAATCATTAAAATGATTGAAACACTCATTCAAATGGCACTCAATTTCCGAGTCCTGTATTAATTGTGCAAATATTTTAGCGGAAAGTGCTCTCAGTTTGAAGTGACGACAGTTCAGACAAATCTTCTTTAGATAAGGAAGGAATGCATTGATATTATGAACAGACGTTGTATTGATTGATGGCATGAGCTTTGAGAGTACTATTAATATGGGATATAAGGGTAGGCTTTCGATGTGCATCACATTTGTTACACACCTGTCATCCGGACTATTAAAGTGAGTGCAAACAGATATCTCCTGCAATAGAAAGTCATAAAGTGATGGATAGTTAGCAAAGAAGAGACGACAAGACATCCGATTCTTCTTAGAGGTGTCCTCTTTGTTCCGCTTAACACCAAATATTTTGTTTATCAGACAATTACAAAGCATTGCCGAAGAGTTTCGCACAGAAAATAGGTTTGACTTAAAGTGAGTCAAACATACGTTAACTGATTGCTCAACAAAGGGATTGATTTTATCCGACATCCGGTGGTCTCTAATCAGTGCTCTAATGATATTCAAACAATGGATTATTTGCCACTCCTTTGCCTCTTTGGTGGAGAGAATCCTCAAGAGTTCAGTCATTGTTTGGTTAAAGTATTTGTTATTGAGATAAGAGGGTTCGCCTGAGAGTATGGCCTGAATGACAAACGGAAGGCCAGCACTCCTTCGGGTGACGGTTACCGTTGTTTGCTGTCTGTCATCCAAATTATGAACAATTGATTCCAAGAGTTGAATCACTTTTGTAGAGCACAGGCATTGATTAGTCCAAACGTTTTCAATCAATACAGTGAAAGCACTGGCCGTCTGTTCAAAAGCTCCCCTATGTTTGAGATTCATTAGACTTGAATACAAGAACTCAATTATAGTAATGATTTGATTGCAGTCTATAATAGTCTTATCATAAGAATGGCTCAAATGATTGGTTATTTTGCATAACTGTGCCAAAAGCCAAGCGCTCTCTTTAATAGTCTTCCAACCGTTCAAAAGCAACATTTGGGACGTTATGTGCAGTGCTTTCTCGTCTGAAATGTCTTCAATGGATAGGTTTAGTAGTTTTGCCATTAATTGTGAAGAAACTAAATTGCAATCCATCGGCAAATGACCCTCTGGTGAGTCGTTGCACACGATATAAGTGACAGAATCACTGCACTTATAGCTCATATCAATCAAAGTCATAATCAATTGTTTCCATAATTGGATGTTTCGCTCATAAATCGATCCGAAGTCCACTTCATTCAGTAGTGAACGAATAGCTGACAGTTTTGGATGCATTGGGTATTTGGCCGCAGATATGACACAATCTTTTTGAGCCCATTCCAGGAAAAGGTCAATATCTTTGCACAAATCACTCATCACTTCATAAATCAATTGATTTTTGTTTACATAAATATAACTGATATTCACTTCCATATTCACAGCCAGTCTATAAAGCCATGAGACTGTCATCGAGTCGCCGGGGGTTGCACTCGAGCTCAGGCTCTTTGCCCTCTCTTTAATGGCACTCAATTGATGGTCACTTACTGTCAATGCTTTCAAATAAATAAAAGTCATTAAAATACTGACCGAATATTTCTTATTGTCTTCATATGAGTCGTTAATAATGTCTAATATAGTGTCAAAATGTTTGTTGAAATCAAATGTCTTAAAGAAAGTGAAATGTCTTTTATCTATGAGTAATAAAAAGTTGATGTTTTGAATGACATGTAGTTTTGTTAGAGTTGTCCCGAAATAGTCATTTCTACGCAAAGACTGCAAACAGTATTCAAATATATGTTTAACAAAGTTATTGTAATTGTATTTGATTTCATGAAACGCTTCTGACTTTGAGCTACACTTCAAACTCTCTTTCAGTCTTTGAAACAATTTAAACGTCAAATCAATAAATCGTTGACGACTTGAGCTCTGCTGACAATTCATGTTAAACACAAACGAATCGATAATTAGTTTCAATTCATTTGTGGTCAACACTTGAGTTGTTTTTCTGCATTCAATTATCAGTGAAAGTGAATCCAAACGTATATTATCCTCAAAATGAGTCAAACCTTTGTTTAGACACTCGTTATAATGTGTGGGAATGTTGTCATCAAATGATTTACTGATTTTAATGATAGAAAGGATTTGTTTTAAATTCAGGTCTTTTTGTTCACTCAATAACTGATTGCAAATCGATTTGACAAACATTGAGTGCTTTTTGATTAGTTTTGGGAACACTTTGTCAAACATTAAATCAGTTCTTCGCATACAATGAGACACTTCTTCGGCTTTAATCCAAACACAGATATCAGATATCCATTTATCGGTGATCTTCTGATCGGGAAGTGATATAATCACTGAAATTAAATGAATTGTTTCATTGATTCCGTCGCTCCTCTCGTCAAACAATACTTTGATTTCGTCGAAGAGATTGTAAACCAATTGTCCAAAGATTTCAATGAAGTCTTTCGCACCAATCGATTGGCAGACATGGGTTAGAAATCGATACTTATTTATAGGGTTTTTGGATTTGCAGTCAAAGTGAGAGCAAATTAGCCAAAAATAATCTTTCAGTTGATCAGTGGTTAACAAAAATCGTTTTATAATAAAAACATTTTTCAATATCTCTTGAATTTGATCTAAAGTTGTGTTGAAATTAGTTTCAATAAAATCAATCATTTCTTCGCAAAACATGTCAACAGTTTTCAACCGATTTTCATCACTCAATAGTCTTTTGGATTCATTCATATCATTCAATACTTTAATTATAATTTGAGTCCAATTGAGAAACAGTTGTGAATGTAATACAAGATATTGAATGTCTTTTTGGGCTTTATTTGCTATAAAACTCTCCAAAACATCAAAACTATTGAACACTTGATTGCCGTTCAAATGAAATGCAGAAAAAGTGGTAAAAGAGGAGGAAATCAAAGCCAAACGCAGTCTTTCATCAAAGGATTGATTTTGATTAACATAAACAAGAAATTCATCAAAACTTTTATCTTTGAGACAAAAAACTGAAGACAAGACAAGGGATGCGCTGATTATAGCACCGGTTGTCAACACTTTTATGTTAATTATCTGACATTCAATTGAATCAATCATTTGTTGAAACACTTTATTGTCAATCAATTTCTTCACAAATATCTCATCAAATGATTTGATTTTTTGCAACAAAACATAAACTGATTTCAAACACATGTGATATAAATCACAAACAAAATTGATTTCATTTGAATTAATTTCAACACAATTATTGAGATTTAGTTTTGCATTGAAATTAATTTTCAAATAATGAAAAATCCCTAAAATGTAATCAAAAACTGCTTGAAATTGAAAATCAAGTGTAAATTGAAAATTAGTGAAAACACTAAACATATAATCAATATTTGATTTGAAATATCCGTCAATTGTTTCGTTGATTGCAATCAAAAGTAAATCAAAAACTTTTGAATTAAATGTTTTGTACTTTTGTTTCAATAGCTTTAAACACATCTTATTTAGCGATGAATTCACTTCAGAGGTCAACAAAACAACTGAAAGTAATTCAACAAATATTTCACAAAATTTACTCTCAATTACACAAAACTTTTCAATAGTTTTAATGCAATTAATAAAAACCAAATCAACAATAGTCTCATCACTTTTGCACAAAATATCCAACTCTTCAATGCAATTGAAATTTTCAAACGACAAACACTTTTCAATTAAATTAATTTTATTAAACAAATAGTATCTGTGCTTAAAGTCAGACATCTTTTACACACTTTAGACACAAAATCAATTCAAATGACAATTAAATTAAAACTAAATTAAAGCCTAAATATTGATAACAAAAGCAAAACTAAACACATGTTTATCAACAGCTGATCATTGAATGCATGAATGAATGACGTGTTTCTCCTTTACGTCAATGAAATACAACTAATGTTTGCTTTTTTATACATTTAAATCACTTTTACTTTAAATACTGTTTAAAACTTTAATTAATTTCAATAAAACATTAATTTCTAAAACATTTGGTAATAATTGGCTATAGTTTTAAGGTTTCGATGATTAGGTCTATTGGTTATCAATGAGTATATCATTGGATATATTCTTATCATTAAAATTGTTTTAAACTTTTTATAACTACTCTTAAAATACAATAAAATCTAATATCAATTACACTAACAATAAGTTACACTGATTTTGATCTCACATTTCTTTGATTCAAATATTGTATATATTTTTTATATATATTCAATGTTTTAACAAAAGATTACTTTAAATAAGGATTACTTTGAAAGAAAAAAATGACAAAAATATTTTACACAAGAATTACTTATAAAACCAAAAATATTCGCAAAATTGTACTGAAGTTTCAATTTTTAAATAAATTGTTTCAAAAATATTCTGAATTTAAAATAATATTTATATCAAAATATGTGTGGAATAAAAGTAATCCGGATCTAAGTCTCTGTTACTAATGATCACATAATCTTAAATATTTTCAAATATAATATAATATTCATGTCTTTAAGCATAAAATCTTAGTTCAAAGACAGAGAAGGCATTAAAATTAGATCTGAAATATTGAGGAACGTCTCATAAAGGGCTAAAAATTATAGGATTTATAACATTTTTACTCAAAGTTTACAGACTTTGTAGTAATGATTGTCTTAAAAGTATCATTCATTTGAATATATTATCGGTTGAGTCATAAATGGCCCCAAAATTAGTGGAGGGTTTCATTGGTTAACAATTAATACTGATTTCAGTTCACATAATAATATCCAATAATAAAGATAACAAACAATTACTTCAAAAACATATAACAATTAAACCCAAAACTCAATGAAAATGTAAACTGAAGTAAAAAAATTTCATTTCTTGTGGTTTTCATTAATTAATTGTTTCTCTTAATCCCCAGAAGATATTCCGCAACTCCGAGGAAATACACGGTTTGGGCGATACCTGTGCGCAAAAAAAATATATCAATGTTTGCAATAAAAAACTATTGAAATGAGTATTTATACCAAACAGGGGTGCGATAACCATCACACGACAGGCCGCCCCCTTTAAGAATGCTTTATATCCTTCGAGTTTATAGATTTTGATGAACGCATCCATAACCCCAGTGTAAGACAACTCTCCCTTTGCTTTGTTTAATACTTGTAATCGGGTTTTGACAACATCAATGGGATTAACACTGACAGCGGCCACAGAGCCGGCACACAGACCGGCCAGGAATGAGGCCTAAAATTATTAAATTGTTATCAAATTAACAAAAATATTGATTCAAGACTTACCCAAAACACAGACTCTCCCGAACCGTCCTTTCGCTTCGGCCCTAATTTATTCAAATTAGCGAAAAGCGGGAAATAGATGACAGAAAAGGTGACGTCCCTAAACATTGTAGCTGTTGTTCCCCTATAGAGACCAAGTATTCCTCGGGTTTTGACGAGTTTTAAAGCAATAGCTGTGGCAGAGGTGGCCACTATAGCGTCCCCTTCGATGGCACCTGTAGTTAACAAAACAATTATAATCTACTTAACCAACAAAAACCTATCAAACCTTTGGCGGAAACCCTTCCCGCGTCTTGTAATTGGATTTTCAACAATTCCATGGGAGTTGTGATAATGATCTGACAAAAGCCTGCGGCGCCGCCGGAAAGCATTTCCCGAGGGATCGATAGTCTTCTGTTGGCAATCAATAGTTAATAAAATTATTGATAAATACTATGAGTGCTTAACATTTATACCCCTTTTCGTCAGTGAGCTTATGACGGAAAAAATCATTTGCCGCTAATTTGATCGCTTTTTCAGGTGTTATGAGAAGAATATTAACGGCAGACCCCCTGTACATCCCAAACAACCCTTCCTTAGCAAAGGTTTTGCCAAAACAGTCAAACCTATTGACAATTAAATTAAATATTTATAACATTTCAATCAAATTATTGTTTAAATCATAAATACATCGATCGATACATTGTTTGTCCATTTTTGCCGATTTGTTGGTTCTGTAGACGTGTTTTCACTACAATTAGATGAAAGGGTTGAACAATATTGAAGCAATAAAAATGACCATGTATAGCATACCAAGATCAATCGGGAACACACAGGTAACGCCAATAATACCAGCGATTCCTCCGTTTATTATTTTTGGCAAAAGTCTTGAAATGAATATTAATTTAGATTAAAGTGGAAACAAATAAATTTAACACAAATCCCCCTTAAATAGGGGGAAAACATACGGAAATTCTTTCTTCATATCCAACGTTGAATTTGAAACGAAAATTAAAAACAAATAATAATTAAAAATGACTTAAAATTAAAGTAAAATTTTAAATGATATTAAAAATTAAAAAACTATTCAATCGTTTGATTCAATCAAAAGTAAAAGTGATTTGAGATTCACTACAAATGATATGATTTTTAAATCAAATAAATCTATTGAATGGCATCACAAGTGATGTCAAAACAAGACTAAGGTTTTGGTCGTTATATTCAATGCAATGACGAAAGGCTTTTAGCAGTCATTCAATAATTCAATAGTTTTTTCAATGCTTTTATAAATTGATTTGAAATTCAATTTGAAATCAATTTTAATAAAACTTTTATTTTTAATGAATTAATATTTAATTTCTCATTAATTACTCACAAATAAAATGAAACCTTAAAAACATTTTTATTGAATTTAATTATCATTTTGTTTTCAATGACTTAGTTTTTAGATCTGATAAACATTGTGTCGTTTGTCGTCAAATGAAGTGATATTTTTTGCGAGTCTTTTCAAAATCAGGAGATTTTTTGGCAGAAAAATAAAAATATTGTTTTGATTTTCTTTACATTAAGTTTGAAACCATTTGAAAGCACCCTGAGTGATTTTACCAGGAAAAATCAGCATCTCTCCATAGCAATATCTATACATGCTAATTTTATAGTTCTTTATTTTTATTGCATAAAAACTACTAAAACTCTGATAATAATCAAAGATTTAAGTATTGTTTAAATAAAAACTAAAATAAAGTGAAAATTAAATACAATTTTATTACAACTCATAATAAAAGTTAAGTTTTAATGACTATTGAGTGAAATGAGAGTCAAATGATAGTCAAATGACTGACAAATGATAACAAGAAAAACAAATTTTTGGCAAAAGATTAGTATATTTTTCAGTCAAACAAAAGATTACAAACATTAGTGACAACTAAATCGATACAGAGTCTAATCTAACCTAATCTAACCTAACCTTGGTCACTAATATTAGAACATTGCATAACAGTGCCAATAAACCCATTGCCATGACATCATTGATGGCAAACCCCAACCCCTGTGAACACATCTAAGCCTTCGTATTATTGGCTGAACTCTTATGGCGTTTATGTTTAACTCAATTGTTATTAAACTTTAAATTAATTTTTATTATTATTTATAAATAAAATGTTTTTTAAATTATATTTTCATTTCATTTAAACAATTGTCTGAAGAGTTGGACAGTTAGACAGCGATGTCTAAAATGGATACAAATGTTTCGGTAATTCAATATTTTGGTCACATTTTCATCTGATCTCTGATTGTCTCTGAAAACCACTTCTTTAGATACCATTTGGCAAAGAGTTGACACAAAATAATGAATTTCCCGATAGTTTGGATCAAATGGACGACAATTTTGATGCCTTTAATGACGAGACGTTCGGCGATATGTCCACCGACTGGGAGTCAGACCACGAAAAGCTGTTGTCTTTTACACATCAATCACTTCAATCACAATCGGATCACTTGAATGACAATAAGACTCTTAAAAATCTTTACTTCAATGACAGCCACAGGACTGAAGAGGACAGTCATTTCGTGTTTGACGATATCGTCACTCAAAGTATATCCAAATTAGGTCTCGAAGACGAGGAGTTTGAAGACCCGGCGATCATGACGTTCGCCAGAAGTGCCAAACCATTGAATGCCAACCCAATGGTTGACCCAAATCGACGGCTCAGTCGCTCATCACCGCCACCGCCGGCCATACTTTCGTACGAAGAATACTCGGCTTCGCCTAAAACGCAGACCATTTGGAGCGCCACTCAAATGGACTCAAATCTGACGCCAACTATAAATTCGGCAAATATTAGGACATTAGAGGACATCGAAAATGACTTAATTAACAAAAATACCGATCATTTGAACCGATTGTCGACAATTCAGAGGCCAATTAGAGCCGAAGACTTGGAGGCAAACCTATTGCATGATTCAAGGAATGGAAGTCATAATCAGATGCCGGCGCCCGACAAGGGTTGGTCTCCTTTTGGCAATTCACCGATGAATGAATTTATGGCCAACGGAAGAATGCCTTCAGAAATGTTACCGAACTTTGAGAACAATTTCAGAAGTGATTTGATGTCAAATAATTCACAACAAAACCAAAACCAAAGGGAAAGTGCGATAAATGTAGTGCGAAATGAAAGGGTGGATACGTCTATGGATATGCCTCGCAATTATAAACCGGGTTCACCCATAGAATCATACGATCCCTTATTAAAAGCACAGACATTATCGGAGATTGAAAAGCAACTCATTTCGACTCGAAGTCCGACCCAAAGGATAAATATTCCGCAAAATGTGATCCCAAATGAGACAATGAATCGTCCGATTCGTCCAATGCCTGGACCGGTAGCTCAAAGCCCTACCAAACCCTTTGGAATGCAATTCAGACCTCAAATGTTAGGCCAAAACCGAATGCCTAATATGTATAACAATATTAGGCCTCCAGTAATGCATTTGGCGCCGGGTATGCACCCGGCGATTGTCCGCACTATGTTCGCACCGGCATTAATACCAAACTCACAGCACATATATCCGTTTCCACTGCAGACCAGACCTATTATGCATCCATTACTACATCCGCTTCATATCCAACAACAACAACAACTCAATCAAATGCAAAGACATTCACTTCAATCCCAACCCTATCGACAGCACCGATACTATGACGACGACGACTACTCCGGTCTTATGACTCAAAGCGAGAAAGAGTTTTTGATACGAATCCAGAGAATGCAAACCGAAATGAAGGACCCGTATGTCGACGACTACTACTACGTGACCTACAGTTCCCGTATGATTGCCGCCAAAGCGGCCAAAGATAGCGAAAGCAAAACCACTCCTTCTCTACTATTGCCCGAACGGCCAAAGCCAGTGACCGAACCGGAAACAGCGAAATACATTCCCGAACAGTTTGAGGGGACGTTAGGGAAGATCCAGGTGTCGAATGTCAACTGTCCCCGAAAGCTGTTGGACTGTAAGCTCAACAAAACAGATGTGAATCCAAACGACACACAAATTGATAATAAAGTCATTAATAAGAGTGAAGTCCAAAGGTTTAGAAAACTTTTGCTTCAAATTGAAAAACTTTATGTCATTTTGATTAACATCGACGACGAAGACAAACGTATAGGTGCTCTGCCGGAGGACAAGCAGTTGCCACATCTTGAGACCAGGAGACAACTGTGCCATCAGCTGTTTAAAGGGTTGACTAATGAGACGAAAGAGAAAATCAATTTAGAAGTGATTCAAATCAGGAAAGGATTGATTCTTCTCTTCCGGTCTTTGAGTTATTTGTCGGATGAAAGTCAAAGGACTGTTATTTTAAGTGATTTAATGTTTTCAAACACTTTTAGACAATTCGTTATCAAATCAAAAGTTAGACTCAATTTTAGCCGATTGTTAGTCAACGCTATAAATGATATCAGAAATCATGAAAATATACTAAAAATTGTCTCAAATCTCAACATTTCTCTTATCGTTAAGTCTGAGGTAAGGAATGACTCGTTTTGTGGCTTCAATTGAATTCATAAATAATTAAAATCTACTTTTGCACTGACAGTACGGACAGGCGATCGTTGAGGCGCTCATTAATCAATGGGAGAAACTTGAGATTGATGTCCAGAACCAATCAAAATGGTTTGCAATTTCTGTCACCTTTTTCCCCCTTTTTCTTATCATTCCCTGAATTAGTGTTTTGTTTGAAACAAATCAAAGCATAAATTGATTGCATTTATAACCTCTCTGTTGAGAAGTGTCTTCATTTGGGAGAGTATGTGCTTATGTGCTCACAACTGAAGGGTTGGGAAACAGTTTTATAGACAAACATAGCGAACACATCATTGAATTCATTGCTTTAATTACCAAAAAATAGATCATTAGATACAAACGTAACGCAAAATGCGAGACAAAAAGTGTTTTTAATATTTTTTGATTATATTATCTCATAATTACAGTCAAAGCCATTGAAAGCCATTCACTAATACATTGTTTTATAGTTTTATCACTATTTGAGAGAGAAATTCAAATTTTCAATGCATTTCTGAATACATTTTAATATCCGTTTGAATTCATTTAACAGCTATTTCGTAGTGCAGTGTAAAATAAAGTGACCTTTTCTCTAATGCTTTCAATCAATTAGTGAATGAATTTTCATTAAAACGTTGTCTAAAAATACAAAATATTAATCTGTTTTTCATGAAAATTAATATTAATTTAACGTAACTTTAGGTCAGTGTTTGTGAACAACGTTTTGGACGAATTGACCGACGATTTGCCTGAAATGAGAAAATTATGTTCAAATCATTTGAGAAATATTTGTCTTTAGCCCTACTTTTCACTCAAATTATTAATATTTTTCACTTATTTTTAACACAAATTCCGTAATAATTGGATTTAATTTACATTTTTTTAAATACAATCTTAAAATTGATTTCATTTTACATTTACTTTAAAATGAGTTACAGTTTTAGTCTTCGAGTAATTCAAGTGTTTGTCAAAAGTTTAGTTTCGATCGTCTCTAACGTCTCATCATTTTGTCGCTCGACTGCTATTCCTTCGGGTATTCTCTCTCTCTTTATAATAGCTATACACTCGACCTCTCTTTCCATAGCTAGTACTCAGTCCTCCGTTTCCTTTCCCTTCCCTTCCATTCCCGATCACAAAGTGATCGCAATATTATCTAAATTTCGCTTTTGTTTAATGTCTTTATTTAAATGTCAGAAAATGATTCACTTTTTTGTAATTCAATTCAAATTATTTTATATTCAATTGTTTTTTCAATAATTAGTTTTCACTATAAAAATCATGAAATTAATAATTAAATGACAAATGAAAACCAATTTTGCGTTTGTTTTCAATCGACTGACGAGAAAAATGTTTTGCAAACAAAAAGCAAATAATAATAAAAGAATTTATTGTTTAATATCCGGAAGAATTCATTTTTGTTGCTTAACTTGTCTTTCAATAAATAAAATTTAATTTCAAAGACATTTTTGATTGATTTGATTAAAGGCTAAAAATATTTTTCTCCGCTTTTTCTTGTTTTTATACTTCACTTCAATGTTATAACGATATTATCATTAGTTTTGCTTTTCATTACTCAATGTTTTATCGCAAAAAACGATTGATTTTTTGCTGTTTTTTGTCTTTAAATAAATTATTTTATATTTTCTTCGCTTTTTTTTATATCTTTTCATATCTTTAATTGATTTTTCATTTTCACTCAGACTTTAATTAGTTATTACTTTAACTCTGAGTAATGATTTGTAATTATCTAATGATTTCACCGTTTTTTGTGCACCACTTGTGCGGTATATTTCTTGTGCACTAATGACCGGCACTTATATTATTGTTATTATTACTGTATATACTTATAATTAGTGTGTATTTGAAACAACAAAACCTTGAGTTTGGAGTGAATTGTATGCAAAAGTGAATGTTTTAATGTATATATCAGTCACTAATTATTGAGATATACTTCACACTCAACTAAATTTGCAAATCACTAAACGTATACCTAATTAAGGGAACAAAGCGTACAACCAATACAGTGCCAAATACATCGATAGTCCAGTGCCAGCGCTGTGATTAACTGCATTGAGTTGGGCGTCAACTAATTGCCTACCAGTGCTCTATTCAGTGCTCTATTCTAGTCGTTGTGATTATAAAAATCGCAAATCGTGTGAGTCTTCAATCAAAAAAGTTTTCGCTGTTTATAGAGTTCAACGATTTTTAGCTCTTTATTGTACGCAATGCCAGACCAGAGCTGCAGACCAGACCTTGATTACCAGTCCGACTCATAACACCCCCGCAAAGGAAGTGATGAGTCGTTCCCTTTAAGTGTTTGAATTATATTATAGGTATTTCACATCAGATTCCTTGCGATAAAAGTCATATATTTTGGATAATTCTTACCTTCACTACAAAATTGTTATGAATTAAGAGTTTTAATGGATTAGTAATCCTTATCCCCCTTAATGTGCGTTCAATGGGCGGCTGTCCTCCTATTGTGTGCATCGGTTTCGTGAGTCAATCCATCAGAAAAAGGGATATTTCTTTTGATCTGATGTTTCACTCGTTTCGATCGCAAACTCAGAATACATTGAGTGCTATGTTTGGTACAAATGATTCACGACTTGACTCAAAATATGATCCAAATATGAGTCAAATATTTTGTGTCAAACTCTGAATCTGAAAAAGCAATCATTTTTCGGTCTATTAGGCAAAGGAACAGACATTTTAGTGCGAAATCCAATACCAACTGATTTAAGGGTGGAATCAAAGCTATTGTTGTGTAAAACTAGAGAAACGGAGCACAAGAGGTGCTAAAACTAATAGCTCTTATGATTGCTCTTTATGTCCATTGAGACCATTGAGACCATTGAAACCACTCTTTAATACAAATATTCGATACTTTTTTGTTCCGAGTCTTTCAAGTCTTCAATTCAATTGACATTAAGAAACATAAGTATCCGTTAAGTGAATCAAAAGAAACGCTTTTTTATATATTTTTCACTAAAAAAAGGTTTTATTGTATTTTCTTACATAATATTAATTTTGTGTTATCTGGAGACTTGACCTGGACACTCTTTGGGAATATAACCGTGGTGTTATTTACTAAAATGTTAAAACCATCTTGTTAATAAAATATTTTCACTAAAAGCTGAAAGCACAGGCATTTCACTCATATCTTGTTTTTTAAATCAGTTTTGGAATAAAAGATATTTTTTTTGTGAAAATCTTTTGAATTTATTTTGTTTTTATCGGTTTAGACATTGAATGCAATGAAATAACAAATATAAATGTATTTCGCATTCAATCGTTTGATTTATTGACGAAAAGACCGTTTTTTTGTGTTTTATTGTCGTTTTTGTTGAGATTTAAAGGAAATGAAGAAAAATATGAAAAATAGAGAATTATTTGTCTTTTATTATGACTTTAATTGCTATTAAAGTTAATTAACTTTAAATTCATTTGAAATTGTTTTCAACTTTTGTAAAAGTTTTGGCAAAAAATATGGGTTTTTATTGAAATTAACTTTGATTTCAATTTATTGAAAGATTTGGAGCGAAAACACAATTCAAATAACAATTGCTTTTAGTTTTTGTTTAATTGAATTAATGTTTGATTTTATTTCATTTATTATTTATTTTTTCTCACATTTAATGCATTTGTAAACCAAATGCTGAGAAAAATGCATTAAAATGTGTGAAACATTAAAAATGTATTGAATTTAATGAATAATTCATTGATTTTTAATAATAAGTTTGATTTGAAATCAAAACTGAAATCACATTTAATTTGATATAAAATTTGAATATATTTCTCATATAAATCACTTTTTAAGTGATAAAATAAAACATTTTTTATTAGGGGGTCATTCAACTCAACCAATCCGAGGACAGGGGGTGGGAAATAACCGGGGTTTGACCAAAATCTCCGATATTATTATAATAATATAATATTAGGAAAGAACCATTTTTACCCCATAAAGGGGTATAACAGGATATTTGCCTACCCAAGGAGGTTTGTTGGGTTAGTTGTCCAATTTGACCAAGGTAAGGGAAAAGCCCTTTTTAAATGAACTTTGAAACCCATTTCTTGTTTTGAACTGAAAATACATTTATTTTTTTTAATTCATTTGAAGTCTATCTGAAATGAAAGTCCATTAAAAATGTGTTGAAAAGCGACAGAAATAATGGGTTTTTCTTGTGTTCACAGCTATTGTTAAATGCATTGAAGAGTTGATGTTGTGTTAGACCTTAGGCTTTGTATTTAATTAAAACCCAATCCTCTATTAACACGTGATTTCAAGTCATTGTGTATTAGATTTTTTAACATTTATTTGCTTTGCCATTGAAATGGACTTGAATTTTGTGTGTTGACCCCAGAGTCGAGTGCTGGGCCTTAAGGTTTGGTGCAGACATTGAGTGCGATTCACACTAATAGCACTTCACGTCACACAATACATTGTAAGCCTCTGGTGTGCTGTAGCACTGGGTTGTCGACTCTGACCTGCTTTTGCAATAACTGAAAAAGACTGTCAAATGTAATCCCAACGCGAGTTCTCGTCTCTAATAATACAATATTTCTATTCTTCATATATGAAGGCAATATTATGTATGTGAACCAACAGTGCACTGGTAGTCAACTCAGGCATATTGTAGTTTTCATTGTTATGTTCACTAAACTCTTCTTTGACTCATATATTTTTTTATACATAACACCCGTGTATTTGTAAGCCATTCCTCAGCCGTTCACACAATTTAGAGAACATTAGGACTGAATTGCAGTTTGGCTTCGATGACAACAGCCATACATATAATACAGTTTGAGATTAGAGGACAGGCAGTACTCGACGGGTCGGTCGACGAACCCTACAGTGCCTAACCCTCTGTTTACTGTTCCCCGAATAGTATTATCGAAAATATATCAAAAATTCGTTGAGTTTTTTGATAAAAAACTTTTGTTTTGTATTATATTTTGAAACCCTTTAACCAAATCTGTGTTACAATCGACTGATATAAGAGTCGTTATAAAAGCCATTTAAGAGATGACAAAAACAATGCATAGAATAAGTAATGATATGTAAAATGTAAGCCAAACTGTCATCTCATTAGATAGACATTAGGGCCGGGAGTAGTCGACGCGCAGTTATGTTATGTTTGCAATGAGTTATGTGTTGTTTGTTATCCGCTTTCACTTTTGCCCAAAACGTAATTTGATGTCTGAATGTCTGACACAAACAGAAAGTGAAGAAATTATTGTGTTTTCAGATTTGCTATAAGAGCTGAACGACTGACTCAATGAGACATTGGTTTTCAAAGTTTTGTTTTATATATGCCTTCGCTTTAATGTAACTCTCATTTGGTTTCCATATTTAGATTTGTTTAATATATGGAGATTTTTGACGTTAAGATTGTATACAGTACTTCAAAACTACCAGACCCTGAACCTGTGCCTGCATTGCCGTAATGTAACATTAGTGTCTACTGAAGGCATTAGCGAGAACCAGGAATAACTAACTTTCCTCGTCTACGGATCGCTTATTATTGAGTTTTATTTTATTTTTATTTTTTTGTGAATTAAAATTGAGTTTTAATTCATATTTTAGTCTTTTCTCACATTTTATTGCTTTTGAAACTGAGATCTGAAAATCCATTAAAATGTGTGAATCATTAGAAATGTATTGAATTTAATGAATAATTCAATGATTTTTAATAATAAAATTGAAATCAAATTGAAATGAACTCAAAAATAACATTTTATTTGATATTAAAATTGAATTAATTTCTCATCAAATCATTTAAACGTTTTTAATGTTTTTAATCATTAGTTTTGATAGTTTTCAGCACTAATTATGATTTATATATCGAGTCTTCAGTTTTGAAATATATTTTCCAAACATTTTGATCAATATTTTCATTCAATTCCTGTTTTTAGAGTATATTTCATACAATGGGTATTGAATTGTATTGTAGTTTACATTTAGTGAACATCTGTGCAAACATTTATTGATTGAAAAGACCTTTCTTTTAATTTAATTATTTTTTAGCGTTTTTTTATATTCAAAATATTTTTAGTTAAATTCACATTTCATTTATTGCTTTATATTTTTGTCTATTATTTATATTTCAGAAATTTTTACTCTGTTTTCCGTTTTGTTGTTATAATTGTTTGCATAAACCAATAGTTTGTTTGTTATCAGACCTCCCGAACCAGTCGTTCCCATGAAATATATATGGGAATAGTAGTCAATATCAATAGGGTTTCCACGAAATGTACGTAAAATTTGATTTTGCTTTTGAACCCATTTTATTGGTCATAGTTTTAATGGTTATAACTGTTATAATAATAATAACAATAGTTATAGTTATAGTCATAATAAGTATAAGAGTTTTAAGACTGTGTTTGACTCTTGACATAACAATAGAGTATTTTTAATTTCAGTTTTCCGATGGAATTGGAATATATAGTTGTTTGTTGCGTATACCCCCCCCCCACCCCTATGGGAGTTTAACAAGAGATTCTCTATGGGATTTAACATGGGGTTCCTCTTTAGAGGGGTTAACAAGAGACTTCTAGTGAGGGGTTAACATTTATTAACAGGAATTTATCATAACAGGAGCATTTCGAGTAACATGGTATGAAATAGGGTGTTGTTGATGCATGTGAAGGAGTATTAACTAAAATTAAGTTTATTAATAGAAATTGACATTGGTGTTTTAACTTTTCCACAACAATGATATAAATTACTTTATTTGAAAACTGAAATTATAGGTTTGACTCATTCCTTGTTTTTATATTATGTTAGTTTTGGATCTGTTTTGTCTTCTCTTTTCTCAAAAAAGTGAAACACATCTCATTTAATGTGATTTTATTACTATTTCTTATGTTTTTAGCTTTCATTTCATATCAAAAGCATTTTTTCTGGCGTTTCGTTAACTATTGCAATAAAAATTATTATCTATTTTGTTATTATTTAATATAATGTTAACTCAAGTGTGAAATATTAGTTTAGTCTCAGATTTAGAGCTGTTTTTCAAAATTGAATTTTCATCTGAAAATATTTTTTCAATCATTGAATTGAGACTCAGATTAAGGTCTTGTGATTCTCTCTGAGCTTTAAAACCAGTTTTTATCCAATTTCCTGATAACTCCTGTTATCTATTCATGTATTCAGTGGTCTTTTCTCCTGAAGTGTCATTCAGTTATTATTTCGTTTGAATTAAAAATCATTCATTAGTTTTAATGTTTACTTATTATTCATATTTGAAGTCATATTTGAAGCCATATTTCGGTTTATTTCTTACAACGTTTTAGAGTGAAAGCCATCGGCTATTCATTTCAGTAGTTATAAGAGTATTATATTTTCAATCATTAACTGCCGATCCGTTTGACGAGAATCTAGTTTTAGATCTGTTTTTTATAAATAAGTTAAGAACTGTTTTTTATGGAGCACTGGTAGTGAGGGGTATGGGATCTCTCTTAGAGGTTAATCAGATACCGATCCAAAAATACAATTCCTAATCTCATGTTATGTTTATTTCAAGGTTTACTTGAAATGAATCCATAAAAGTGTTAAATTGTTTTTAACCCTTGATTTGAACTCAATTATTGCCAAAATTGAGGTCGTCTTCAAACCCACTCTTAGCGCCGGGTTATTAAAGTTTATGTGATTGTTATTTCCCCTGAAGAGTCCTGTTTTAAATATACCTGTGCTCTCTTAAAAGTGAGCTCATCATAGCATAAATGTTTAACAAAAAGCGATTCAAAAAAACTAAAACAAAACACGAATTATCAAAAACTTGTAGTAATTTAGTGTTAGAGTCAATACATGAACACAAGTAGTCGAGCACTGGTCCAAAACCATTATTAATGTTACATGAGATGGCCATTAAGTGAAGGACAAATGGCCGTATTATACCAGTGCCTGTGTTAGTAGCACCGGATCCTACTTTACAAACACAACCACTAATAATAAAACTAATTTTAGTTAACTTTTAAACGTCTGGTGTTCTGGTGTTTACGCCTTAAGAAAGTCAGTTGGAGTTAGTGTTCAATGTGTTAGTCATTCAAACATTGCTTTTTTGGCTTTTGTTTTGTTTTGTTACCAAAACTTCAGTTCAATCACTCTTTCACTGAATTTTATGCCAAATTCAGTCTAAAATTATATTTTAATATTTAAATGAGAAAATAATTGCAAAAATGAGTGAAATGAGAGGAAGGAATGGTAGGCCTGACTGACATTAGGTCTCTGTGTTTGAATGTTATGCAAATGATTGCTTTGACTAACAGTCCGCCCAATTAGCCATAGGAATAGACTTTTTAGAAATCCAATGCCAACTGATTTAAGGGTGGAATCAAAGCTATTGTTGTGTAAAACTAGAGAAACGGAGCACAAGAGGTGCTAAAACTAATAGCTCTTATGATTGCTCTTTATGTCCATTGAGACCATTGAGACCATTGAAACCACTCTTTAATACAAATATTCGATACTTTTTTGTTCCGAGTCTTTCAAGTCTTCAATTCAATTGACATTAAGAAACATAAGTATCCGTTAAGTGAATCAAAAGAAACGCTTTTTTATGTATTTTTCTCTAAAAAAAAGTTTTTATTTTTCTTACAAAACATTTGAAGAGAAAGTGAATCAAAAATATTTATCATTGTATGAACAACGGATTGCGTTAGAGATTGTGTGTCAAATGAGCTCAGGGTCTGAATCTAGTTATACAATACGTGAGATTAAATTTCTCCCAAAAAACCACTTCATCTCTACTTTCAATGAATTTTAGATGAGAGTTAAATTTGCGTGAGTTTTGTGAGTCTTTCTTCTCTCTACCAGTCCTGCCATTCATATGCCATTTGGGAGAGACACTAAACTTATTGTCTTTGAGCGCACGCCATATCATCTCTTTTTTTGTGGGGATACCAATCAGAGTCTTCGTTGATCCCATGCCTGGAGAGCACAGGCCTGGAGAGCACATAAATCCCTATATTTCGCTTCACTGAATTGGAAAAAAGTTTGGATCAGATATGTGTCGCACAAAAAGTTAATATAACTGAATATTGTATCAAAAAGATCACTGGATTGAGGGATGGGATGAGGAATGGGATATATATAATAAGAGAGTAAGAGATTAGAGCTTAAAATACTGTATTAAATGAGTGAATGATTGCCATTAATAATACACTCTTTGCCCAAAAGTTATATTAAATTTCAGTTAATTTATTGCAAAACAATTTGAAATTAACTTAATTTTTCAAAAATATCTCTCATTTCTCTATTAAATGCTTAAATCAGTTGAGATTAATGGCTTGACTTGTGCTTTAAATTAAGGGGCAATAAAGGGGCTATTATTTGCATAATAATTACTGATTCAATGAACAACTATTTGATAAACTTTTTTGAGTTAATATTTTATTCAAAACAACCGTTTGTTGCCTTCATTTCTGACATTTATATCCATTAAAATATTAAATAATTTTTCAGATATTTTAGATATTTATGAATAAGTAATAGAAAAATGAGTGAAAATGTTTAAAACATTATTAGATTTTTGGGAAACAATAAAATGTTAATCACATCTGAATTAGGAATGAGTTATAAACTCCAGATGTGAGACAAACATAAACATAATTTGAATTATTTTTATTGTTTTAATATTTTTTCAAATTATTTATGATTTAAATACAAATTATTGGAAAAGCGATGAAAACTTAATATTTATTTTCGGATATAATTTATACTGAAATCAGAGCTTTTGTGAACAGATTTTTCCAAAACAAAACTCAAGTTATATTCAAAAACTCAATAATTATCTGTGAAATAAAATATTATTTTTAAAAATTGCTATTAATTTAAAGAAAATATTTATATTTCTCTCAAATTATGGCTCAAATTGTGAAACAAATTCATTGTTTTTGAGTTTTAGATTGAATTTAATTTTTCTAATGTTTTATTTTAATTGCATTTTAGTTTAATTAAAAAACTTTTTATAACAACTTTTGCAAATACCCGGGTATTCTCACACTAGTGATCAAGAAATTATCAAAACTTTGTGAGGAATAACTATTTTTAAATTAGTGACACATATTGCGATCACAAACTTATATCCCTTTAGAATTAAACCCCTGATAATCAACACCTGATTATAACCCCAGCAAATAAAGGTCTCTGGAAGTCAGTGCTGGCGCGCTTGCAGTGAAATTACTGGTAGGAAAGGGCTATCCTTTAACTAAATTAATTAATTATCAAATATTTTTCAACTGAAAACTGATTCAGTATTTCAATGGATATAATATTAATATCGTTTGGAAAAGAGGCGAAAATAATGCGATTATTTGGTCCAACAGTGAGTGAACAACGGAGTGAACAGTGTTTTAATGAATTATCAAAATATTTTTCAGACATTTATTGTCAAAAAACTTATTAATATCTCATATGATATGAAACGAAACGTTAATTAAAGGCAAATGAATAATAATCTCATTAGTCGTTCATAAGAGCAATGAATTTGAATGCAAAGGAAAAAGTTTGTGTTTTAAGTGCAAAGTTTAACTCAATTTCTTGTTTCACTTGATTCCGGATGAATGGCTGAACAAAATGTAAAAAATGAAGATTTTTAGCAAATGGTGTGTTTTATAAGAAAAACTACTAATGATATAAAACACTTAAATATAATAGAAAGCCATAAATCATAAGTTGCTAGTTGCAATATTAATGCTTTATTGATGTTTTTCTTATAGCACTGGCATTGATTCTCTGCCCTAACTGCCAGCGCCGGCAGTGAAAGGACATGAATCGAAAGTATAGGAAATATTATCGATTTTAATATACATAATGACAGTGTGTTTTGTAATTGAATTAATGTGTGTCTGAATAACTGATAATAATATTTGTTATCAAAAATGAATGAATAAATTGTTGAATCATTCATACATTGAACTAATGTTTTATTAACCAACTCTTAGGCCAAAAATCAAATCCAGTTTTCCTATTCAGACGTTTCAGTGCTATTTATAATTGAATTTCTAATGAAAACATTCATTCATTTATTCAATCATTAAATCAATTATTTATAGTTATTATTATTATTTCATTAATTTCTTAATTTTGTTGTAATTTCCTCTCAATTAGTCATATATTTGTTGTTTATATCGCGCAAACAGTTTTGGCTTTGACTCACAATTGGCTACAGAAGTGACACAAAAATAGTTGACTTAGACTTGGATTACATTTAATCTAATTCTTTAACAAAACAATTGTAATGAACTTCAAAACCCATTTCAGACTTCAAACAAATTTTCCATTATTTTTGAATTTAATTTTAACACAAATTCAGTGAAAAATAAATTATTTTGAGACTTAAAGTGCAAATTATTCACAGTTTTCATCGCAATTGTATTGTTTTATTCACTAATGATATTCTAAAATATAGAGTACAGGGTATGTGGGAGAGGGATGGGGTCGGGTATGCATTGATCATTAAACATGTAAACCTTTTCCAATTAACTTTTATTGCACTCTTGATTATCTTCGCAACATTTGGTGCTTTCAAACAATTGTTTAGTCAAAACAAATCGATGAATGAATATAACAGTGCTTTCAATGAATAGATTGTATTTGACTTTGTTTTACTCCACAGTCTATTCACCAGAATATAGCTTAAGTGCCACTGCCTTGCATTGCCTACCATTGCCTACCATTCCCACCATTGCTTTCATTTGCACTTTTGTTAGTGTATTCTCACTGTACACACAATCCGTTCAATAATCGCAAACAGTATTCATTCACTTTTGATAGCAATCATTGTTTTGTGTGTTTGAAAGTCTGTACAAAACTCTACAGCCATTCCTCTCTCCTCTAATTCAGATTCAAACTAAACGGCAATAATAATGAATAGGAATGAAGTGACGATAAGATTCAAGGGATGGATGTTTTACTGGAGATATAGCACTGACTGAATGCACACACACTTGAGTCTTCAGCACATCCTTTATATCCCTTATGTTTAGAGTAATTTGATTTTAGTGTTTGATAACAGAACTAAAACATCAAATGACTGAATGACTTAAAATATAACTCAAGTCTTACGTTATGTCCAGAGAGTAGAGAATCGGTTCAAAGACTTCTGGAAATCAGATCTAAAATCCTTCACTTATCTGTCATTTTGTTTCATAAAATCAGACAATATATGAGACAATGAAAGTAAAAATTTCACTAAATATATGAAATCAATAAAAAGAAAGGTCTGAAATGAAACTGCATTTTATGTCCACTCGATTGCATTCCTTCACAAAATGTCTGAACATTTTATCGAAGAATAAAAATGTTATAAAATATTAAAGAATAACAAAAAAAACTTATATTTTATTGATTTTATAAAAATATTTTTATATATATTTCGTCTAAATATATATAAAAAATCAATTATTAATGTGAACTGAATGTTGAGATGACATGAAATTTCTTTTAAAAACTAATATTTAAATATATCAGAGATTAAGTCATATATTGCGATCAAAAGTGGAATTTTTTTTAATTGAAAATTTTCAGCGATTTCTCTCTGAATAAACAAAATCACAATTCCGTGAGCGATGTGTTTGAGCTCTTATTTGGGAGCAAAAAGTGAATGAAAATATTTTTTGATTGTTTATTTCTCTGTTATGTATTGTATAACAGAGCTATAAATAGTGGAACGGTATGAGAAAACCCCCGAAGAATTTGAATGACAAAAATTTCAATAATGTTTTAAACATTTTTCAAAAGAATTTTCACTATTTTTTATGAAAATATTCAATATTTGGGTTAAAATGAGTTTCAAAACCGCTTCAAAGTTGCCTTTCTTGAAATTTTATACCAAAAAATGTTGTCAATCCCCCCTTAATACTGCGGAACTTAATACTCCTGACTAAGACCTAATGCTTTGTAAGAGACGGGCTTTGAATACAAATAAATATTTGACTTTTCTTACCGATAAAATCATGTCTTCAATGAACGGCTCAGACATCACATCAAATAAGGTCTAAAAATAAATCATTTAGTTTTGAGTCATTAAATAATTGAGAAATATTGCCAAAAATCGATTGTAAACTAATCCAGAATATAATTATATCTTTAAATAGCATTTAAACTGAACTATTCTGACAGACATTCCTTAAAGTACACAACAATTAGTGAATAGTTTGAATCGTTTTTCAATATTTTATCGACAATTTAATTAACGAATCAATTAATAAATTGCTGTAATTATAGGCAATTATTTATAAATAACTTAATGTTTGTCGCACTGTATGTCTGGTCTAATGTGCAAATAATCGATCGATGCCTTCCTTACCAGACATTTGCCAAAATTTATTCAATTATTTCATCGAAAGAATGATAAAAATTAATTTATTTGACAATCAATACAAATGTTATGAAAAAAAGATATTAGAGTTTTGTTTGAATTTTGATTTCAGACACCAATTGATTGATTGGTTATAATGTTGTGTAAAATGATATTAATCTCATTTGAATTACAATTTATTCAAAGGCTATGTTGTATTTATAAGGGCAGACATGTATAGTGGTGGCGAAGGGAATGGGATGTAATCGATGAAGAAATTCTTGGCACTTATATTATTGATCCAAACCCTATGCAAATCCAATTCACACATAAATCTTTCGGTTCAGAAGTTTTTCAAATATGAAAATTGCGATTCAGTTATGAAATATTGAAAACTCTTTGCATAACAGTGGAGACAAAAGCCATCGAGGAATGGGAATAACGTATTTCACGTTTACTTTTAGTTTATTAAACAGTAATAGTATTGAGAAAAATATAATGCAATAAAAATTGATATTATTTTCAGGTTTTCAAAGAATATATTTTTGTTTTCTTTTGTTTTTTGAATTTTTATTTAAATTTTATTTCTTCAGAGAAAAGGTCTCAATATTTATCTAATGGTCTGAAACTGAGCGGACTTTTCATAAATTTAAGCAATTTTTTGGTCGTTTGCTATAAAAGTCCAAATGAGTTATCATCAGAAACTGTTGCCGACCTTTTGATTCAGCATTTTTTCTGCACAAGTATTTAGTTATTTAACACAATCTGAACGATAAGTCCTAAACGAGTTTTAGTGGGAAAACATTGACTCTGTTTTTGGACAAAATTTTTCTTATATTAAGTTATTTTTAAACTTTTTTCGCGTTTTTCTTCATTTTTCACTTCAAGTCATCAAAAAATATTTTTTATCTTTTATTGAAACTAATGGTCAGTATATTTGAGTCAGTGCTTAAAAATCGTTTGTTTATCTCTCTTATCATAAAAATGTATTTCAAAATAATTTATATCTTTTGAGTATCTGTTGATTTAAAAAAAAATACAAAACACAAAAATATCAATTGGAAAGTGCGGGTGAACTCTAACTACTAGTGCTCTGCTCTCAATAAAACATGAATTTTCTGTAGACTCTGAGACTCTATTCTTCATTACAGGGGCTATGTTTGGGTAAAACGTAAGGCAATGGTAAGCAATACGTAATAGAGTGACAAATATATTGATTTTTCTCAACCCATAGCACCCGATCCACAGAAGAGCTGAAGAACTGTTAGCTTAAGATTGATTTTATAGAGCTTTTTAAAAGTAGTGAACACTAGTAGTGAACAAAACTAATGATATTTTTGAAGTAAAAAAATTAAATTAAATTAAAATGTTTTAGTTTTTACTCAACAGTAGAGATAAGGAGTATAACTATAGACTTGAAGTTTAATCATAGAAGAGCTTCAATAATAATAATAAGAGATAACAGACTCTTATATAACGAATAGATTAACATATTTTTGCCGCAAAATAGCACTCGTCTGAGAGGATCTGGGCAACTTTTAATATTGTTATTACGTTATGAAGGGTAGAGTTGTTTTGACAAAACGATTATCTAATGCTTTATGACATGTCATTCAATGGTCACTAAACATGAGTTTAAATTTAATTCAGTTTTAACTATCGTTTTATTATATAATCAAATGAATTCAAGACTTGTATTAAAGTCTTAAAAAGTCTTTTAATCTTTAGTTTTACTCATAATTTATTCATTTTATAAATTTAAGACTCATTTCAATCGATTTGATATAAAAATAGTTGAAATGAAAGTATAATTTTTAATATCTCTTCCCCTTTGAAGTACAGAAGAGATGGCATAAAAATTGTATTAAAATTTTTTTATGTGTTTATTATCTGTTTTTCTTTACGGAGTTATGCCGTGAAAAGAGTCAGAATTGACATCAGATTTGAGTGAAAAATTGAAAAATTTGTTTTTAATTGCAATTTTAGTTTTGATGTCTTTTCTCATAAATAAAACTTCAAATAACTTATAACTTGTGTCTAATTGTGACTTAATTTCTGATTTTTCAATTCAAAAGACATCAGATGCTTATCATTGACTCTAAAGAGGGGTTTAATCCGCAAATATATTTTATTTTAAAATTTATGATAACATTTGAAATAAATTTATGAGAATTGATGTTTGCATTGAATTTATTGTACATTTGTTTTGAGTGCAAAAACCAATGATTTATAAAACATAAAGAAAATAATTTTTATAAGCAATTGATTTGTTTTATTAGTTTTCTCTACAAATGTTTTGATGAAAAGGTTGTGAAGCAAAACAACATTTGAATCAATGCCTCATTTATTTATATATGTTTAGCAAAAACTTGTCTAACTTTCCACTGCTATAAGAATAGTGAGAGAAATGTTGTTTCAGTTCTGCATCTCTTGTATTGATATAACAGATGCAGTGATTCTCACGAATGGAGTAGAGTTTGGACACAATCTTCTGCTGAGAACAACACCAAAAACACAAATAAAGCACAACTACTGGTCTGTCATTAAAATTATATACATTTGTATTTCATATATGTTTTTAATGCAATTTCTGGCACTCGAGTGCAGGTCTGATATGTATTTGCATTCTATAGCGCACAACCATCTAATGCCTTGTGTTTCAGTCGATGGAGTTCATGGCATCGAAATTATTAGATGATTGCCAGCACTGGTCGTGACATGAATTGAATAAAACTCGAGAGGACATGGAGGACAGACCTACGGAATGCCCGTCACATGAAATAGAGTTATGAAAGTCATGGCTCTGTCACTGAAAAAAGCTAATAATAATGGCTTTGAGTTTAGTTATGCGCTAACCGTTCAGTTAATTCTCAGGGGTATGTCTAAGCGCTAAGATTTCAGGGCATCGGCAGTCCGTCTGCCTCTGCCTGTCCTCCTCTACTACTCCTCACTCCTGTTTAAATTGAATCTAAAGACAAAACTTGTGAAGCAGTAAATGGCGTACAACTAGTCTCTGGTATACAGAGGGCTGACTCTCATTGCGCTCATTGTTTGTGATGCCAGTGTTGGCAATGCTCTTACATTCACGCAATGCTCACAGAGATGTCTAACTGGAAGTCAAACACAGAGCACAAGTAGAGGCCATGTATTGTAAACATTTACCGATGGCTGAGATTCCCATTTTGAACTAACATTGCATATAATTCCTGCAATTCTTGTCTCATAAGAGCCGGAATTCAATTGAAATTATTTCATACCTTTGGTGTTTGGTTTTGCAACTCATCCGGAAACAAATGGTTAATAACTTAATACACGACTACATACTTATCTCATGAGTGAATGTTTGCAATAATTTATTGCAATATAAATATAGTTTTGTTTTTATTTCATTGAAATCTCTATTAATAGTAATAATAATCATTTATTTGATGAATATTTTGAGTGTTTTTGGTTCAAGAAATAGACAAAATTGAGATCAAAATTGAGATCAAATTTATTAAAACATTTATAAATTCAAAGCCTCATTGACTGAGGCATTGATTGAGGCACAGACATAGGCGCAGGCAGATCAGGGATAGACTTATTTACTAAAGATTCACAGCATTTGCTGTATTTAAAAGGCGTTTAATATTTAAGTGCCTTTGAATGCAATTCAATGATAAATTAGAGACTGTTTTCTCATGACTTGAACCCAAAGTCTTCTTCACTTCTTTACTATTTGTTAATTTAGTTGCGATTTTCGTTTCTGTTTCACACAATTTTAATTCCCTTTTGGCTTCCAGTGCTCACAAGGAGTGAGTACTCTATTGCGTGATTTCCTGTGCTTTGCATCCATTCGCCCAAAGCTATGATAATTTTCATTTATGTTCAGCTCTTTTATATGAAATGTGTAATACTTTTCAATCAATAGTTATAAACCTTTGCATACATTGTGTTATATTTAGGGAAATATTAAATTATATCAAAATGACCTCATCTTTGAATGGCTAACACAACACAACCCCAGAACTACTCCTCTCTAATGATATGTTATTTTATTATCATTTGATGTATTTTAAGTGTTTGAGTGTTTGGTTTCACAGTAGAGCCGATTCTGTGCAACACTTCACTATCACATAGTATACAGACTCTAACATAAGATCCAATCCTCAATGCAAGGCCTTTGCTCTCACTTTCCTCCAAAACCAAAAAAAAAATCTCCTGAGCTCTGAATTCATTGCTAAAAATCGATATAACCTAAGACTCAGAACCAATATTGGAGACAGAGTTGTGTTCATCTCATAGAGTAATAACAAAATCTAAAATTATTGCTAAAAACAACAGACGTTTCACTTGAAGTGTAATTAATTTCTTAAACGTTGAGACAGTTTAAGGGGGAAAACGATTTTCATAATAACGATTGGCCATCAGTTAGGGGTTTGAAATCGATTTTAAACCCTTATTTCAAATCAAAATTATTCATTCATTCGGGTATTCATTGGGTTATAAATAATTAAATTAATAATTGTATGAGAAATGAGAGAAAAAAGACTCAAAATCTGAAATACACTAAAGAATTGCATGAATTTGTATGACATGAGAGTTGATATAACAATAGCAGAAGAATAGCACAAATCATACATTGCTTTGAATATAATTATTAAAGTGAAGGCAAAGGAGAAGCAGAAAAAAGTTGAATTGAATGCAAACAATACTGCATTTAGTTTGATATTAACATAAAAATAATTTCCTCTAATGTTATGCAAAAGTTTTTATTAAAAGAAAATGCATTTTATATTATGAATGAATTGTAAGTGTATTAGTGCTGAAGCAAACAGACCCAGCAATTAGTCGGCACTGAAATCACTGATTATTATTCTGTTGGGAATCCTCGCTCACTATCTTCTCTGATGTCTATTGTCTGCGAGAAAAGTTATTTTTTATGCAATCTATTGAATTGGATTCACATAAATGAGATTTCAGGTGCCTTTCCTTACACTAATCCTTATGAGAGCACTCACTACTTGTGCCTCCAATACTCAAAAATAATGGAAAACTTAATAAATTTAATATTTTCTGTGAAATGAAATTAAATAATGAAAAGTAATATAAAGTAAAAGTGAAGTGAAATGAAAGGCAAACAAAAACATAAATCAATCCCTGATTTATGGGAAGGGATGCAAAAAAATGCTATGAAATCGTAACAGACTTTCAATTTTTGTTCATCTCTTCCGAGGCTTTAATCATTGGAGAGAACCGAAGGGAATCGGATGAGGGCTTGGATTGTTAGAAATATATCCCAAGAGTGGTAGACCTACTCATAGCTATTCTGCCAGTGCTTCGGTTCTCCTCATCAAACACACACTTCTCTGCCTCATCTCAGCATTCAGTGTTGCACTCATGCAATGCCAGTGCTATGTAGGGCAGGCCAGAGACCGCAATGGCAGCACATTTTGCTTCATTATATTTACACCGCTTTTAGTTTATGCCAACCTTTAGATCCATTAACCGATTGATTGGCGCCAATATATGCCCAATAATGCAGACCTAGAGTTCGTGTGGTTCACGGGTTTATGTGTTTTTATGTGCAATCAATCTATTGGCAGAGTTTTGCAGCACTTCCTACCAGTCCTTCCAAACAATATATGATTTACTACTGTAAGCACTGAATGGCATCTATTTGTCATAAAACGGCACTCTATTTGTTTAGTCATGATTTTCATGGTCCCCATCGCCTGAATCAGCTCCGACTTTATCACAGCTAACTGTGCTCTGCAGTCATTTCAGAGGATTCCTCTACTCTTGCAGTTTGTTGTCTCCTATTCTTGTGTTCAACTAATTTGTCTGTTGAACACGTATTTCCTGAGACGAGAGCCATCATTACAGTTGTGTTCTCAGAGCCGCTCAATATTGCCGGTGCTGTTGACTGAGCTGAGAGTTACAAACGTAATAATGTCTTCTCTGAATGTCACTGATTATTATGTCTTGTTTTGTTGTCTGGTAATAGCCTTTGATAAAGCGATGACCCCTTCGCCTGAGAATGTCTTCAATTTTATAATACCATTCCGTTATTGTTTTGCTTTTGTTTTTGTTGGCCTCGAGTGACAAATAACGCATAAATTTATTTCAGAGCGATATTACAAGAAGTTATGGAAATATATACACTTATATTGCTTTTGTTTTGAGCCTTCGGGTAGTTTATGGTGAGCACAGTTAGCATAGAAAACAATGGAGAAGATGTAGAGCACAGTACTGTTGTGAGTGTCACTCGATTACTATTTAATGCAATGTTTTGTTGCATAAAAAAGTTTTCTGAACTACAAAACAGGCAAAACATTTGTGAATTTGCAAAAACTATTGCTCTGTTTCACCGCTTTTGCAAACATTTCGTTCACTATTTCTCTTATTTTATTTATTGCCTAAACTTTTATGAGTCGTATGGATATAGGACTCGGCCTAACATCCAGGCCTAACATATCTGTTACCATCACTTTTCTTCATCTATTTTAGACGATTGTAAATCCCTTTCTCTCAGACTCTATGTCTTAAAGTCTTAAATTTCTTCAGTCTTTAGACCACATATTCTTCTCTGGTTTTACTCCTAAGACAAACACAAAGATATGATATCTTTCAGAGAGAGAACAATGAGTGCAATAAAATTAATGAGAAATACGACAAATCTGGTAATCAATTGAAAATTTATTGCCATTTATATCACTATTTATGACATAATTTTCGTCAAGAAATACAAAATATATTTATTTTCGTTGAGTTTATGTTATGTTTTAACAAAATAAGGAAAAATAAGTTTCTTTTCGCCATTCCTTAGAAAATACGAGTCATTAATATGTTTTTTCTCCAAAAATTGGTTTAAATTAATGTTTTTCAAGAGGTTTTCATATAAAAAGATTTTATGCAATAAAACCAAAGTTATTATAAAGTATTCAAAACAATAGTAAAACAAAAACATTATTCAAAAGAGTATAAAGTTTTTCCGCTTAAATAAATTTTGCACAAAAACCCCTGTTTTGACTCTTATAAGAGAAATGCCATTTTTCTTCCACTTTTAATATTAAACAATAGGTTTTGAAGAAAATTAATCAAAATTAGTCATATTCTCAGCCATTTGTCTGATGCAGTAGTGAATAGAGTGAGAGGATTGGTATTGCACTGCAAAAGCACTGTTAGCTAAAAGTTATTTTTCTTTATTCAACAAAACAAAAGCCTTTGGGAACCATAAGAGTCGTAATGAAAATAACCGCAAATATTTTAGACTCAGAGCTAAATATGAATGAATTAATTGAGAAATTCTTAGACAATAAGAGAGACTATTATTTCTGAAACAAAAACCTTAAACTAAAAATTTAATAGTATTTGTGAAATGAGTTTTCAAGTCATATCAGATATATAATATCATATAATCTTTGAGATAAACAATCAAATCGTTATCTAAATTAAAAATTTTCAGAAATAATTATATTTTGAATTTTAATCTAGATTTGGGTTAAAGACTGAGTGAATAGTAGTTTATTTAATAATATATCAGAGAATCAACGAAAATGTAAATTATTTGCAATGAATTCAAATGAGTACCAGGTCCTCTTCTCTGATGCCATAAATGTCTGATCGGAGACCTTTATAAGACCTTTTATAATCTGAAACACAAATGCATTATTTGAATCTCAAAAATATCATACAATGATCTAAACAGCAATTTATTCGTGTTTTAAGCGTTTGAATTGATGTTAATTTTATTCTTAGATCATCTTTAGATCAATGATTTGATGTTTGCATTGTGTTATAGTCTATGGCCACCCATGGATACAGTTTGAAGAGCTAATCACACAATAAGAAAACAACATAACTGTGCGATAGTTTGCAATAGACTTTAATACTGTTTATTCAGTGATGTCTGACATAAGCGACAGAATTTGCAAAAATAATCGATTTGTTTAACGATTAACAAAAACTTTTGCATTAATAGCGCTTCAAATCGTTCAAAGATTAGTGTCTTATAAGACAGCAACTCTTATACTCTCAGTATCTTTAGACGAAATAATTAAAAGTCAAGAGATATTTGTTATAAACTTTTAGTTACATTACTATTGCATAAAATATTTGCCAATAATCTGATTCAATGCAACGATTGTTGGAAAAAAGTCAATAAAATGTCTTTTAATGACACAAACTATTGATTCAAATGTATTCAAATGTAAATTTGCTTTTTATTGCCATTATTTCCATACAATTTGAAAATAACTTTCAAATGAATGATATATTGATAGGAAAAAGCATTCAATAGTTTGAAAGTCAGATAAGATTTTCGCGTTTCTCAGAATCAAACACAAAAATAAAGACATTTTCTGATGAATAATGACTATTATATGAGCTTTCAGTCCCCAAAGAGTTTCCACAGTTTCACCCTATTTTGCTTTCACACCCTTTATAACAACAAATTCTGGTGAAAATACAATATCATTATCCAAAACGCAATCTTCAGCTCAACTCAAAACTCAATATTGAGAGAGACTTTTACTCCAAATCGTTTCACAAGTTTTAAAGTCAAACAAACATCTCTTCACTATTGAAGTCTTGACTTAAACTTAGTTTACATTTCTATTTAGTGCCCAATAGTTGCCATCGATTTTCATTTCATCCTATTTTTCAAGACTTCAACGAAAATTGTTGTTAAAAAGAGAGAAAGAAATTAATGAAATGAGAAATAAAAAAGATTTTCATTTAAACTGAAAGCTTTTTTTGGGATCAATAAGTCATTGAACGCAAAGAATGTATGAAATAATTGGGAAATTATTTTCATTTCAATATAAATAACATTTTTTCTGAACTTAATTATGATATAAAATGCAAAATAATTAATACTGTATTCAAATTATACTTAAATTTTCAATTAGTTTCAAATACTTACTTAATTTTAAGAATATTTGTAACAAAACCCAAAAAAACTAAAAGTATTTTCAGAAATAAATTAGATTTTAATTTAATTAATAGTAATTTTCTTGAATATTAATTAATTGCTAATTAATTAAACACTTGGATTGGAAATCAGTTAATTTTGTGTCAGATAACAGTGTTTAACAACATTTGAGTTAATCTAACCCAACAGTCAATCAAGAGTTCACTTGAAACTAAATTTTTACTTATCATATAACTTGAAGATGTGTTTAAGGAAAGAGTTTATAAATTTTTTCTTCAGTTCATTCATTTCAATCACTTTTCAGGTGGTATTGCTATTACTTTGAATAAAAAGTCATATTTTTTGTTCAGCTGTTATACAATCAGATTAACGATTGAATCCTCTTTTGAAAAGTTTTGAAAAAATAGTGAATTATAAGCGAATGATAGCAAAAGAAAGAGACTTTTTATATATACTTAAGTTTAGCTCAAACTCTCGTTTTGATTGACAACAAATGTAATTATTATTTCTTTATTATTATAATAATAAGCATTGAATGCAAAGAAAAGTATATTTTCATTGAATAAAAATAGAAATGTTTCTCAAATTGAGACCAAATCTGTGCTGAAAAAGCGGTCTTCAAATGAGAGGACTGTTTGGTACTGTGTTTTGATTATGAAAATCAAAGAATAATAAACTGAGCGACAGATCAGGCCTTCGGCTCAACAATTCAGTGCAAATTTTTGCCATCGATCTGAAAGTAAGTCTTATTTCTTATCTGATTATTAAAAGTCTTATTAAAATTGTTTCCTTGAAATTGAAACAACATTTTAGCACTGAATTAATAGCGTATCAAAAGAGTGAGAAATAATATTTCACTTTTTTAATGTTAAAGATTACATAAGTTTTGAATTATTTATTATATTTTATAAATATTTAGTAATAATTAAATTGTAAAACAGAAACAGTGAGACAATGAAAATGAGGTTCAAGTGCTGCACAACCAAAAGTAAACTGTGTTTGAATTGTTGATTAGTTGATAAAAAGCTGTTATATTTTTGCATTAAATTACTGGATATTAATGTTTAAAAAACATAATTAATAAGTGTTTCCTTCGGATACACTTTGAATGGCATTTAAAACAGTTTAATAAATAATCTTTTGTTAATTTATACCTTAATATCACAAATGGTTTTAAGAGTTTGTAATTATTTTTTAATTCAAATTAATTCTCTGAAAGTATTTCTCAATTTATTTCACAATTAATTGATTACTTTTATATCACATAAACATTTCGAGACTATAATTCATGAGAACTAATGTTGAAAAAAGTTTTTCCAAAAATAACAATATTTTGCTCTAATTTTGGGTTTTATTTGTTATTATTGTATAAAATCTGAAAATTAATATGAAATCAGATCAAAGGGTTTGCAATAAAAAGCACTAAACAAAGATATATTTGACTCCAAATCCAGATTCAAAAGCAATTTATGGCAAAAACTGATAATAACTGACAAGAAGTTCCAGTTTTTCACAAAACCTTATCAACGCTTTGAATCTCTTTTTGTGTTTGCATTCAAAGTGACAAAAGTGTGGATGAGTTGTGAAGTTTTCAGTATATCTTATGGTTCTTAATAGCGGAGGCAAACAACTCGTCCAATGTTTCCAATTGTTTTGGTTGCATAGTCAGGGGTCGGGAGACTGAACGCGATAATAGGTCTATGGATTTGCGTCTGGCGTTCAGGTGAGGCTCAATGGACACGACTGCCGGCTCTCTATTGTTGTGGTCTAAATATAAGCCTTTATATGCCATATAAGGGCTGACTACCAGTGCTGTCAGGGACTCGATGTGTGCCTTGTTTTTGGACGGAGGATAGCACTCAAACACACTCTGCAATACAAAGAGCATATGTTTTATGTCTTCAGGAATTGCTTTCTTTTCTGCGACCAAAACATTGAGCTCTTCTTCAAAACTGGTTTTAAAAATAACTTCATCTCTGAATGCAATGAGTGTTGTCTGACGTATCGTTAGGCCAGACCTCGCCTTAACCCTAAACAGTATGCAATCCAAAGCCGGTAACATATTTGCATAGAATTGCACCCAATTATCGCACAGACCTGCCATTAGATCCGAGTTTCGATTAATTTTCTGCATCAATATCTCCATCCCTTTCCCCAACATCTTACTCTTGAAGCGGTCGTAAACAAAAGACCCGATATTTGAATTGATTAGATTTCTCACGTGCTCGTGTACCTTGCTTAAACTGCCAGCGTTTAACAGCACTGGTCCCGACTTAGTAAATACCTGGAGTACGGCGTCCTCAAGACTGACCCAGTCTTGCGATTGACAGCAATGAATAGTGTTTTTAATTTCGTCGATATTTCCGGAATGAAAAGTCCGGTTATAATAAGCATTAGACATATTTGTGCTCTCGTTTTGACGCCTCTGAGAGTTCGCTCTTTTCATGTATCGATTGGTCTGTACTTTGGATTCATTGGAATCGATGGAAGCGTTGGTAGCTTTGCGTAAAGGCTTCCAACTGAACGACAGGTTAGGAATCGATGCACTACTCCTTGGCATTGGTACTCAAAATCCAGTGTTTTGACAATATCTACAAAAATTGATTTGATTTTCAACTACAGTATTATTGGTCACAAAATATTGTCGCTTAAAGTCTAACTCAGTATTAATTGAGTTTACATTCAGTTATGTCTTCAATAAATAAAAATATGTTTTTCTCTTATACTAAATGATAATTATATTTATTATTATTATTATTATTACTGAATGTTATTATTAAACAATTAATGTTTAAATATTTCATTTCATTGCTGATTAGATATAGAGTTTGAATAGAGCTCTCAATTATGTTAACTAAACTGAAAATAAGGTCATTTCAGTTAATAATTGATTAATATTCACTCAATAGGCGATTACTGTTCAATAAATTTGTATTAATTACTAATATATTAATAGATAACCAGTTTTTTTTGGGTGGAAAAGGGTTTTCTCACAGTTTATCTTGGTAATTTGTGATAAATGAGTAGTTGTTTAAAATAGTCAATAGTTTTTGGGTTTGATATGCATTTGAAGTCTAAATGTGTTTCAAAGTCCAAAAATTTGATTATTAAAAGTGACACGAAATTCAGCACTCAATGGCAAACTTTTATTACATACTTGTGCTGTTGTTGCTAATCGTCAGGACATTAAACAATCTTTTTTGCAAATACACACTTAAAATGTTTTGTTACATAAGTGTATAAAATATTTTTATAATACTTTGATTGTATGACAATTAAACGCAATTTTATTGTTGAAACAAAAAACCCATTTTCTTGTAATCATATTTCAATTATTTCAAAATTCATTTAATAGCAGCCAATTTGTCGGGTGCTCTGGATATACAGTTACATCACTGAAAGTGTTGGTAATAAGTGATTTCATTTAACAATACATTTATATCGCAGACATCAGCAGAGAAGTCACGAAATTTTAATAACATTTTTGCTTTACATTTACCAAAAAAAGGAGTAATTTTTAAATAAAAAAAAAGTTTTTGTTATTTCAGATGCGAAAAGGCTTTTGAGATATTGACCCAAATTTTGTTCATTGAATCGATTGATAATATCATACAATTTGTTTGAGACAACAGTTGAGTATATAATCTGAATATTTAAAAAGTTTATTAATAGTCAGTCAGTTGTTTGAAAACTATCACAAAATGAAACAAAAAAAAGAGTAAATTTGAAATCGATTTTGTATTTTCAGTTCAGAAAAGCTTTTTTAAACATAAAATTAATTCTCAATATTTTAATCACGTCTTTGGGTATGAATTGAACCGTTTTTTGGGCTAAACTTTTGATTAAAATTTGTGAAAAATAAACTTCAATTTTGAGTCAATGATAAATAAACACAACTTTTTTTCCTCGCGTTTGATATTCTTATCAAATATTTTCTTAAGTAAACCAAAAATAAAACTCAAGTTTTCACTTAATTTTAACCATATTTTGGTGTAAATGTATATATACTGGGTCTCAATAAGGGGGCGATTTCTCAACAAAATTAACAGAATTTTTAATTATTTTTTTTAATTAAATTATTACTTAATTTGGATTTTCAATGAATTTTTATCATTTGATTAATTGATTAAAATTTATTGAACTTTTTTCTCTTCACCACAAATATTTCCAAACCCAATGTTTAAAACGTGAATTAAAGAACATTGGTTAAATGAGAAAACAATAATAAATCATAATTTCTTAGCAAAAGTAATGTTAATTTTAAAACTGAAAATATTTTGACTGAAAATTGACTCAACATTTGCTTTTAATTGATTAAATCATTTGTTATTTTAAGGAAAGCCTCGCTTTTAACAGCACTCTAACCAAAAATCACTTCAAACCAAATGCATTGGCAATGAATGCCAATGAATACAAAAAGCGTTTAAATATTTTTTCTCATTTTTTCTCTCTCTTTAAAAACCATTTGATAACAAACTGTGATATGAAATGAATTATCTTTCAAATCGATTGTAAATATAATTTGATTTATAAAATACTTAACAATTTTTTGCTAATTTATATTATTGTTGAGAGCACTGGGCATATAAGTGGTAAAAATGCTCTCTAAAAAGCGTGAAAAATATAGCCCTCAACAAATTCAAACTAATTATAATTGATGAATTATCAAAATTAGTGTCAGGGTTGTGTCTCACCTTTTATCCCCCTTTTCTGCAGTTTATTATTATATAACTCAAGAATTCATAACTTTTTTCACCATTACTTCAATCACTTTATTCTCATTTCAAATGCATTGAATGAGAATTAGTTTAAAATATTTTTTATCACTTATTACTGGCCTTTAGTTAAAACATAAAATTACTTTTCAATCAGTTGTGAGAAAAAATTATTTTTCAATTAAAAGCGGTGAGTGTTTTGTGTGCGAAAGATCGTGTAATAAAAACCCAGTTTTTGAAAATCAATAAATAATTTGAAACATATTTTTTTCATTTGATGTCAAAACACTCTTAAGTCTAAAATGTTTAGGGGTTTTGGGAGAGAAATAATTTTTGGTTTCAATTGAATGCTTGGGTTAATAGAAATCTAATTAAAAAAAAGTTTCAATGATTTAGTATATTATATGAGGAAATGGTTTGGTGTTTAAAAACACACAGTTTTCATATCATATCTGAAGATATCATATAATTTCTGCTGTGAAAGCCTTAATTAAGATTAATTATACAAACCATTTGTGGTTTTCATTGATATTATCTTTATGTTTGAAAAAATCAGAGAAAAATTGCTTTCAATTCTCGACTCAAATCTAATTCACATTAAATCACTATTTAATAGCTATTTGTTGTCAAAACAAATTTATAGCCAATTTTTATTGCAGATCTAATCAATCAAACTCTCAAATAAAGATAAAATATATCTGACTCTTGACTACATATCCAGTACAGCAGCTGACGATGTGGTCATCCTTTGGCAACAACTGTCTGTGAAATGAAAACGCAATGAATAATTCATTTTCACATCTAATTAACCGAAAGCCAAATAAATGACAATTAGTTATATAAACAAAAAATTTAAATAAGATTTTTATGTAAATACTTAAGTGTTTTGAAAACATTTGCTTACATTCCCCAACATTTCCTCTTAAACTTAAAATGAGATTTTTGTTAAAATATGTAATTGTTTTTGAATTAAAAGTAATTAACATTTGTGTCAAGTATTTTGCAATCATTGAAACGCTTGTTAACAGAGACTTTGATTTGCAAAATAAGATACAAAAGCAAACTAAGAGTCAGTTTAATGCTATTAGAGATCAAATAATCTGGTTTTGGGTTTTGTGCGCTTCCGATGCCTATCGACAAGAGATGATATGAAAACTAATGTTGCGTTAAATACGAAAACAAAATAAATTACATTAAGATTTGCTATCCTTTCCTTCAAATCAACAAATATAGAGTCAAACGACTCAACAAACAATACATTTGATTCGATAGGGGGTTATCAGGGGTTATAAGGGGTTTATTTTAATTAACAAAACAATAAATGGCTGGAATGGTAGACATTGGGGTAGCTTTCTCTCCACTTTTGAGTTTGGGTACGGCTTAATGTTGAGTGCGTGCCACCACTCTATGCACTGCCATTGTATAAGATTATACCTGCAGTGAATCAATTGCCGACCAAATAGTATATAATCAGAAGCTTGTAATACAGGTATGCCTTACAGGCCTGTGAGCTCTGAGTCACTTATAGTTTGAACCGAAACTACAGGTTTTTTAAACGGATGTGAAGTGTGTCTCATCTCATCCGTTGATATACATCCTTAGCCCCAGTGCTTGACTACCGATTAACTACGAAAAGATGATTCAGAAAACGCCTTCTCCAACGGAATTGAAAAAATTGAAAGTAGGGGAGAGAGAGAGAGAGAGAGAGAGAGAGAGAGAGAGAGAGAGAGAGAGAGATAGAGAGTGAGAGAGAGAGAGAGAGAGTCGGATCTGTAGAGGAGTTCAAAGTTTGTTTGAGAGCCCAAACACCAAATTCACAATACCTTTAAGCGTGAGAATGGATATTACGTGCAAATCATGTCTTCAATGGCCTTGAATTGGGCTTAAATTGATTGACGATCGGACGGACACTACACTCGACTGCCAACTCTCCGCTTCAAAGACTAACTCTCTTTAGGTTTTTGTTATAAATCTTTTGAGTATTAGTTATGAAATGACATCAATCACTGGCATTGAGAGTGAGTTAAAGGCAAATAAAGAGAGTGAAAGAGTTTTAGACGAAAATATGATGAATATATAGATATCTAAAGGAAATACAAGAAATGAAGAGAAAAATTATTTTTTCTTTCAGTTTTTATACAACTTTTTCTCCGATTTTATCAAAAAGTAGTTTTCATTTTCAGATAAGTTTCCCTTTCTTTGTGTTATATCTAAAAAGCAGATAATAATATGTCATTTAAGCCTTAATTTATGTAAATATTTATTAAATGAAGAAAAAAACTTTTTCTCTTAAACTCCACATTCATTACAATATATTTGAGATAACATTGTTTCCTAAAGACTGTGAAAACAAGTATTAAATTAATAGTTATTCACATCTCATGAGTGGTGTTCTTGAAAATGATTTTTATTTTCATTGCTTTTTAACAATAATGTGTTGTTTTCAGTGAAGGAAACGCTAAGAAGTGCTGAAGAATTGCATTCAAGCGTTGGATATATAATCACTGTTTAAGTGATGTCTGCAAAGAGTTAGAGACTATAAACTGATTTTACATTAAGTTAATCACAAATTATAGTTAAATATTGTTTTATTACTTGAGATGTGAGTCAATGATTAATCAAAGGCTTAACAATCGATAAGAAAAATATCAAAAATATCATTGAATTTATTCAAAATTAATTGCTTTCCTATCATAAGACCAAAAATACTATGCATTTATGGCATAGGAAATGCAAATCAAGTTTTAATTTAATGTTTTATACATCAAAATGAAAACAATATTTAAAATCCAAATCAAGTTTTGCCACAAATTAACTCAAATTTGTGACTATTTTTAGCCTTAAATGCAATCAATTTAGTGTTTGATTAGTGAAAAACAACTTTTTCTTAGAGTTAACCAAAAATCTCATCAAAAACGCTGCGATTCTTGTCGTGAAGGCAGTCATAGAGTGCTTTAACATTGAATTAGTTGTTATGAAAAACAGCTTTTTATATACGGTTTGCAATGCATTGCAAAAAACAAACTGTAATTTCAGGTGTAATTCAATTGCAATGCAAAGCAAACGCTGTTCAAAGTTAGAGCCAATCAAATGTCAAAACGCCTTAAAGTCTCACAAAATTAAAAACAAAAATATTGTCTCAAAAGTGAAACAATAATAACGTGTTTGGGGTTTGAGTATCAAAACCACTGCCACTCACTGTCTCTCCACTGAAAAGTGGTCTCAAATGTCTTCAATTGTGAACGTATTTCATGTTTACGTGTGTTTGCAGTTGTGGTGAGACAGTGGCCGACGACTGCGCAGTGGGTCTCCACTCGGGAGCTGTTGGTCGGGAAGTGTTTGGTAGTAGTGAACAGCCATTACTGTAGTCGTGAGTCGTTATATGTGTTATGTTTTTCCCAACGATTCTCAAAGTCTTCGCCAAAAACTCAATTCATTTTTGATTACATTTTCGGATATTTTCGTTACGTTTACAACACTTTTGGACAAAACCTATGGTTTCAGTGATTAATGCATTCATCGATACATTCAATCACTTTGTCATCAATTGTGTTGTGTTTTGTGTGAAATGATGTGAAAATAATCGATAAAAGGATTAAACAATTCATTAAAAGGTTTGCTATTAATACAGAGATAACCACCAATTTGTTTGTCAGAGGGGGTTAGGGGGAGGGGTTATACCTGTTTTTCATTGCTTTGGGCCACGATTTTTGGCCAAAAGTCCAGTTCCCCTAAAGTTTTTGTAAAATCCTATCAAAAATGTCACCAAAAATACATTTACACTATAATCAGAGACATTTACATATCAATGAGTTATTCAATTAAATTAAGCCCAATATTAGTAAAATGATTAAACAAAGCTCAGTTTATAAAGAGAAATAACGCCAACCATATATTAATATAAAAATTAAGATCCAGTTCAATTCAATATATACTGAGTTAAGGGATGTCTAATGTTTTTTGAGTTTCAAATAAAAGCCAAAAATTTATTATAAATTGAAAATTATATTTAAATGTCATAATTGAGACCCAATTGAGACCCGGAGTCAATTTGTGACAAACCCAGGGTATTATTTATCGTTTATATATAAGTCCCTGAATATAATTAACTAAATATATGAATGAACGCCAATTTCGTTCATAATTGACCTGCGAATGAAAAGTTGACATTTTATTGCCTTTTTGCTGACATCTACTGTTTTGGGTGGAAATATCATTGACCTGACCTTTCACCAATCTATAGGTTTGATTGACCTTTCACCAATTTATAGGTTTCACTCAACCCTAGACTGGGCTCACAAATGGTTTGAAATGAGGATTAGATTATTGTTTATATTTATCTCTGCACTGAAACCACTGACGGAAGCCGTTTGGCAGGAAAACCAGAGCCCGAAGAGACGGATCACTCAATTGAGTGAGTCTTGAGTTCAACTCAAATGTGTTTTTATGTTTAAATTATAACCAATTGTCTGACGTTTGCAGAGGAGTCCGATGTGCAGACATTTTCAGGCAACCAAAGTCACTCTGATCATTTTAAGCTACTAGAGCAAGATGGTGAATCCCTTCTGGTTGGGGCCCGGTATGTCATTTTTAGCACTGGTTTTACTGCTATTTATAACTGATTTATGTATTTGTTTACAGAAATATTGTTTATAATATAAGTCTATTAACACTCGAAGAGAATAAGGTATGAAATGAATGCAATATTTTTCATCACTTTTTCACAATTTATACAAAATTTTCATTCATTTATAACTCTATTCACAAACTCTTGACTCACTTTTTCAGTGAATGCTTTCAATGAATAACTTATTAACGATTCAATCGTTTCTACTATTTCTGACACTTTTTGCTGGGATTTAGGATTAGTAGCAATAGGTTTGCAGCAGCAGTGCAGAGAGGGATGGGTTTACTTATGAGCACTGCAGTCATAAGTGTTATGAGCGTTATGTGATTGTTAGGCCTAAAAAGACCCGCAATTTAAACCACAAATCCTTATTAAATGAGCAAAAGTTAGGAAATATATGAAACGAAATGAGAGTCAGAATTGGTTTAAAAGATTGGCTTAAACTGAAAAACCAGTGATAAATGAGTCACTGGTCTATAAATTTCATTGTCGGCTGACTTACAGCTCACTCTATAAATCAAATAATATTTTTTTTATATATTCTCTCTTTAAAACTTAAACTCCCAGTGCTTTCAGTGCTTCTCATCCAATGTTTTGTTCAGAAACTCTATATTTCTTTTTTTTTCTCTTTTTTTGTCAATCGATTTGTTTTATTCGGAGATATATTCACTCTTTTCCTCTATTTCTCACTCTTTTTCACAAATCATATAAAAAATATTAAACTTTTGTTTTTTTACATATTTTTTATACATTTATTAAATTTCAATTCAAATAGCGTTTGCAATGGTATAGCACTGACGACGACATCAAAATGTGTAAATATAAGGGAAAGTCGGATGAGTTTTGCCAGAATTACATTAGGGTTTTGGCCAAGAAGTCTGAAAATGGGATCTTTGTCTGCGGTACCAATGCTTTCAAACCAAAGTGTAGACAATATCTACAAAATGTAAGAAATGTCAAACATTTTGTGAATTTATTCTCAGATTTCTGTTTAGTCTATAGTTTTTTGTTTTTGATTGCAAAACATGAGATCAAATGACAAATGTTTTTCAAACAAATTATTTATACTTTTTTTTGCCCTTCAATTGACACAGAATTTGGAGTATGAGTTGGTTAACGAGCAGTCAGGGGAAGGGTTGTGTCCCTATGACCCGACACACTTGTCAACCGCCACTTTCTTCGGTAAGTTTCACTGCTTTTTGATTGAATTGCTGTCAAAACACAAATGAATTTTTTTGTGAAGACTTTTTACATGTTTTGTTGAAAAATGAGGTCTTTTTTGAAAAACAATGAATTTTTCAAACATTTTGTTATTGTTTTTCCTTTCATTACATTCTTAACTATATTTTCACTGAAATACAATTGAATTTTAAAACAATTGACAAAAAAATTGCAATTATTTGATCTGAATATCACTTTCTTTACAACTATTTTGTGTTAAAAAAGGTCTTTATGTTTGAAAACATTTTTGTATTCTTTGAGAAATTGTTTTCTTTTTTCCCTTTCGTAAAAACAAATTGACTTTTGAATGAAATTTCATCACAAACTCAACTAAACATTGCTTTCTCTCTCTGCTATTGATTTATGCTTACAATTAAAGGACCGGTTAAGGATCGCTCAGGTATTGTATTCACTTGTCTATTGTTACAAAGAAATGGCATTTTTGCTATACTGTATGAAAATATATCAAAATCTTGAGTCAATTAAAAGCATTTTCACATAAAATGCTTTTCCGATAACTTATACACCAATCGATAGTTTCCTGCCTTTGATTGCACTCTCCGTTCAGTCGTTCACTGAATAAATGAAAGGAAAGAATATTTTTGTTGTTTTAGTCAACAATTGATTGAAATTTGACTCAAAAAAACAGTTTTATATTGTTTTCAAACCTCTGATTACGTCTTGTATTACATTTTGGTAACCAATATATGCACTGTTATTATAGACAACAACCTATACGTGGCAACTGTGGCCGGATTTAATGGCGCCGACCCATTGATATATCGATCACCGCTCAGGACTGAGCAGTTCAATCCCAAGCACTTGAATGGTATGACTTGTAATGAGTTTATGGTTTGATTGAAAATAATTGAATTGTTTTTAATGACTGTGTGTTTAGCGCCGAGTTTTGTCAATTCATTCCCGCACTCAGAACACGTCTACTTCTTCTTCAGAGAGACGGCCGTCGAGTATCTTAATTGCGGTAAATCTGTGTTCTCTCGTGTGGCCAGGGTTTGCTCCAAGGATAAGGGAGGACCGCATAAATTCAGGTTAGTTTTCACTGCTTTACTTATAATACAATCCCTTTGCTAACAACCCGTTTGTGTGTGTTTAGGAACCATTGGACGACATACACGAAGGCACGGCTCAACTGTTCAATTCCGGGCGACTTTCCCTTTTATTTCAACGAAATTCGTATGTTTTTCAATGCTTTCACTCGTTTTCAAGCATTTATTCATTGAATGATTGATCCGAACCTTAGAGTCGACGACATCTCTGGTCAAAGGCATATACGGCGGACACAACGCACAAATAATTTATGGGGTTTTCACCACTCCTTCAAACAGTATAAGTGGTTCAGCTGTCTGTGCCTTCAGAATGGATGACATTTCTAAAGCATTTGATGGTCAGTTCAAAGGTCAAGAGGCCATCGACTCTAATTGGCTACCTGTCCAGTCATCCAAAGTACCAGAGCCTCGACCGGGTCTTTGTGTCAACGATTCGCGAGTATTGCCTGAAATGACACTCAATTTTCATAAAGAGCACACTTTGATGGATATGGCTGTGCCTGCCTTATGGGGCGCACCCGTTGTCATCCAAACCAGTTTTAAGTACAGATTCACTCACATCGCAGTCGACCCTCAGATCGAAACCGCTTCCGGAAAGACATTTGATGTTCTCTTCATCGGCACCGATGACGGAAGGGTTATAAAAGCGATCAACTCTGCCAGCAGTGCACTCAGTGGCCATCACTTCCATAATTCTGTGGTTCCAGTGATTATAGAAGAGGTGTCAGTGTTTCCAATGGGAACGGCGGTCACAAACCTATTGGTTTACCACACCTTCTATGAGGCGAAGCTATTAGTGGTCTCTCACAACGAAATCAAATCAATAAAACTGTTTCACTGTTTGGCCAAAACGTGCGGCGAATGCGTTGCACTTCAGGACCCGTACTGTGCTTTCGATTTACAGCGACAACAGTGCACTAGTAGTAGATCTCGGTATTGGAATCGCGACAACTTTGTCCAAAACGTTGAGGACGGTTGGGATCCCCGTTGTCCTGACGGCAGACCTCCGCCCACCGACTCCACCAATAGAACGCCTCCACTCTCTTATTTAGACCACCAAACCCTACCCGGCCTTTCAAATAATGAATTGCCCAACGATTTGGCGACAACAGAGCAGACGCCTATATATAGTGGTGAGACGTTCGCACTGGCAGTGGTCACAAGTGTTGTCACCTCATTAGTGGTCGGCTTTATATTGGGTTATATATTCAGCCGTCGGTGTCGTAAAGACGACCCAAACGTGTGCTCTCCATATGACGACCCGCACCAGTACTTGGACGGGCGGTTGCACACAACGGACACTTATGCTACTCAGGCGCCGGTGAACAACAAACCGGCCATTAATTTAGTTTTAAACGTTCCGCCAAAGAATGCAAAAAACGCCAACTCGTCGGCGGACAACAAACCCATTCAGAAGGTGAAGAAGATTTATTTGTAGGGCTGGTAGGCATCCATCCCAACCGTAACCGGTTTGGGGACACCAGTGACTCATATGATTCTGATTACGAAGACATAAGCGAACTATGAATGCAATCAATAGTCGATTAGATGTCAAGAATGGGAACCAAATTGTTATGTGTTTTCCGCCGACAGTAAACAAAACGAGATTTTCTTTTGATAAACAAAAACTCAATTTTAAGACGACTTTTGATTTAACCGTTTATTTGATTCAAACTATGCATCAAATTATACAAAACTTTATGCAAATTGAGATCCGATTTCAATATTTAGCAAAAATAATGTTATGTTTTATTATTAGACTCTCTTTTTAGTGCTTCCGAACCCTAAAGGGGAAGGAATTGATTGAGATTTTAATTGAATACTAAGTCAACAAAACAATTGTACGAAACCTCACATTATATCCCAAAGAAACGACTCATTTGTGGAGAGAAACTGTGTTTTTGAAAACAACTGATGTGTTCGTCGTTTCCCTTCATTTTCATCACTTCATTGCTCACAACAATTGAATTCATTTTTATATATCATCTCATAATCACATCCAGTGTTTCATATATTGAGCAAAATTCTGTGATTTTTTGTTATTTTTAGGCATTTTTTGCGAATAATTTCAATGAATTTTAATTATTCTATAAAAACGAGAAAAATATATATTTATTTGAGATTTGGTTTCAGTTTTCACTCAAACTTTTGAGATTTATATGAGAGCTGAACGCAAAAAGCAATTATTGCTCTCAAAAGGCATTGATTTAATGACAAACTTATTTGCTTTAATTAAACAGCAATTGAATGCCAAAACACAGGACAGGGTTTTAGATCTGATTTTCACAATCAATTGCTTTGAATTTATTTTTCATTCACTGAGTTTTTATTGCTTTTTAATTGACTTAAAATGCGATCACATATCGGATATAAAAAGATAATTAATATATAAATTATAATTAAAAACAAATTTATAGATAAAAAGTTGATTTGATTTTTACAACGAAATAACGAAATACCAGTTCTTTTGCAGTCGTTTTTTGGGCTTTAATTTATTAGCGATTTATCTGAACTGAGATTTGAGAAAAACTAAACGATTTTTCTTTTGCGTCAAAAAAACGGGAAAAACTTTTTTTGATTTCATTTCATAGCTATTAATAATGTTTAGGAATTAAACCCTTAAATGAAAACAACATTTTTTTTAAAAGAGATTTATTGAATATTATTTACAAATTAAATAACATTTGAAATGCACTCCAAAAACATTTGTAAATAAATGCATATATTATATGAGATTTCATTTCATTTGAATAGAAATGTCATTTCAAATGTCAAAACAGTTTTCTTCTCTCTATCTCTCGATATATACATAAAAAAGTTGTTTCTATTTCATACGTAAGAGACCTTTGATTGTAATTAATTTGAAACAAATGTACAATTGATTAGTAATTACATCAAAATTATTGTAATTGTGATGTGATTTGTATTATAAATGATATTTAATTATAATTATATATAAAATATAAACAATTGATTAAAATTTTAATAAAAAGTCAAATTCAATGTCAAACTTGTCTTTCCGTTCATTTCTTCTCTGATGATCTCAACACTAATTGAGTCTCAGTTTTGAACCGTTTGTTAATACTCTTGGATTGGATTCAAATCCAATGCAAACGCTATGAAAGCACTCAATGGAAGCACTCAATGGAAACTTAAAAGACATAAATCAATGAAATATTTGCCATAAAAACAATGGATTCAAGTGTTTGAAGGAGTGGACGCCTGTGTCATACCTGTCCTCGATTTGCAAACTGCGCCTAATTTTCTGCAAAACATAATACAGAATATAAGCAGAAAATCCTTCTTCAGTTACGGAACACCCAAATCATACTTTTGCCGAACGCCAGGCCTTCAGACCGATAGCACTGGCGATGGAGTTATTGCTAAACAATAATTACTTTCAAGTATTGGTTATTCAGAGCAAGAGATCAATGATTACTGAAAACAACAAAAGTGTTGTATTTTTCTTCAAATTTAGAAAAAAATTAATTTTTTATTAAAAAATAAAATTCAATTCAATTTGTATTTCAATTCATTTCTCAAACATTGAAATCATTTTACAATTAATTTGTTTAACATTTTACGCATAAATCCTATCAATAATTGCTTTGAAAAAGTCCAAAAAGTAATCCAAATCCTTGTCTCCAGACCTGACCTCCGACGCCGTCATAATAGCGGTTCAAATATTGCTATCGATTGCACCGTTGGATCAGTTTTACCAAAACTGTCCTCATTTGTGTGCATTGAGTCCAATCCCTAAATGAAATATTTATTAAATGTTTGAAAGCCTAAACATTTAGACATTTGTGGCACTTATGGGTCAAAAGATAAGACTTATCACTGAGTTATCAGCTTTTGATCCAAAACTTAATATCATTTGATATAAAGTCTTGATTTATGAAAAGATTGGATGAAAAGGGGTTTACGTTTTGATTGAAAGCGTTTGTGATTTGAATTTATGATACATTTGTTACAAAAACTTTATATCAAAATAAGTTATGAATTAATGTTTGCTTTCATTAAATAATAACTAAATCTAAAGATAATCAGAAAATAATTAAACATTGAATCCATTTCTCCAATAATACTATGAAATCAACAATTGATTACATTTTTCATTAAAAGATAATCAAAACTTCGGAATCATTTCATTTTCGACAACTATTTCAATGAATTTTTGATTTCATTTCTTAAATAAATATTTTATTGTTTTATAAATCAATAAAATGATTGAAAGTCAATGAAAGAGTGCATAAAATACCTGAAAATTCATTTGTTTTGATCGCAAACACAGTTTTGATGGCACTTATGGTTTGGAGTCCAATCGCCTAACGATTCATTTGAATAGAAATCCATTTCATAACTGTTTTTCAAATATTTATTTTCATCTTTTGCTGCCTTTAAGGCGACATTCAGTTCAAAAGGTGTCAAAAGGGGTTTATTTGTGAAATTAGTTCCCCAATCGATGCTAAGCCGCGGACAAGCGATTTGCACCCAAACGTCCACTTCTTTGAATACATCCAATACTTCGGCTTTGATTTCAGGCAATAAAACATTAATTGTTTGACATTTCGTATATTTCTTTATATTATTCATCAAATTCTTGAGCACTTTAGGACTTCCCTGTCGGCCGAGTGTTCCCAGAATTAGACCGAAAACACCGGAATCAACGCAAACACGGGTCGAGTCGTCGACCGCTCTCTTGCGATAAGTCATCATTTGATTGAAATCATAAAACTCTTGAGTAATCTCTTTGTTATACGGATTGTATTTAAAGGCGTTTACATTCGGGTTCGCAATCATAATGGCCTCCAAATGAAAGCGTCCGTCGGCTATGAATACAATTGTATTGACATCAGCGGGAAGTTTAGGTGCCGTACAGCCCAACACCTCTCCTGGAGATAAAGGCCTCGACTGTGGGATCAAAACACGAAATCCGTGTCTTTCACGCAATTCTTTGGCCGCGGAGTGAATGGACGGCAAGAACTGAACGGTTCCAGCGATTGACAGATAATGTGATTCCGGTTTGAAATTAGTTTTTATGGTTTGTATTAAATGCCATAAATCTATGCGAATGTCAACAAAAACGTACAAAACTTTGATTCCGTTCACCATTTGGTTGACCGGAACGAGACATGAATGGCCGAAATGGACGATAAAATCACAATCCATTGCGTTTGCGGTCAAGTCATCGATACAACACGAGCCGTACGTCACGTCTGACCACAAATACAAACAATAATTAGATTTCAGTTTAAGTGACAATCAATTTGTGGATCAATTGATCCGATGGTTGAATACCTCCCATAATAATGACATCTATTTGCGCGAACTCTTCGACGATGTCTGCGATAGCGATGGCGAAGACAAACAGTCCTTCGGGGAACTGGAGGCCAACCCTCTTAGCATTGGATGTCTTTAATCTCCAAATGATTTTATGGATTTCAAAGTTATAATTATTCGGCAGTTTTGCCCCTATTTTGTGGTTCAGGACATTGTTGTCCACTATTTCGGTCGGAATTTGGTTTTGTTTTACCGAAACGTTAATCCGTTTTCTCTCTTCTAATGGTTTCGCGCGAATCACCTGTGGATCAGCTGAAGACATCGCTTGAGGATCAACTGAAGACATCGCTTGAGGATCAACTGAAGACATCGCTTGAGGATCAACTGAAGACATCGCTTGAGGATCAGCTGAAGACATCATCACTTGTGGATCCGTTGAAGAGATTTAATGATAATTAAAATGAAATGTTTTGTCAAAACATGTGTTGATTTCATAACTCTTTGGTTTGAAATGCATTCATAAATAACGTTATGTTTTGTGAACTAAAGAATCGATTCTTTAATAAGTGTTTCACAGAATTTGAAAATAATTCTTCAATTCTCAGGGGATTTATGTAAAACTGTATTATAATAAGGGGGTATTATTTATTTAAAGTAATTTCATCAAGGATATTTAGATTTAAGGAATATCTATTGTTTTGTCATTATTTTAATTTAATTATAAACAATAATATTTTTGTTTTCATTCAATGAAACAATTTCTCAATAAATTCAGTGATTATTTGATTATTTGATAATTAATTTCATATAATATTATTGAATAACAATTGACTGAAAGCTGAATAAATAGATAACAAAATATTAGATAAAAGCGTTTTTGAAAATAATATCAAGAATTGAATGAATTGTTGAAAATATAAAACAAATATAAAAATTATTTATTTATTTAACAAAATATAACTCAAAGCAACACAACATAGCATAACATAACTTAACATACATTTGAAGTTTGAAACATATATTGCAAAACATATTTTCTTTTTCTAACTTTTTTATCATTTCTAATAAATTGAATAAAACTTTGAATCATCGTATTTTAACCAACCTTGACACTTTTTTTTATAGAAACATAAAAGTGTTCTTGTAGTTTTCATTTTTAATATTATCATTGCTAACGTCAATTATATCATTGAATTCAGTTTTTTACTGCTTTTAAGTGAATTTATTGAAATATTAAATGAATTAGAAATTGATCTGAACTTCAATAACAAAATTAAATTGTTTGATGTGTGCTTGTGATCAGTGATCACATCGTATGGTTTCAATTAGGCATACAGTTTGGCCCACCATTTCAATAGTAATTTAAGTTTGCATGGTAAAACATTTACACAAAATTGTAGTTTCAATCTTACGATTAAGACTTGTATTATAAGAATTATAAGACAAAATTTGAGGGAAAATATGCACTTGTTCAATTTATTGTGCACTTAATGACAAGGATAAGTTATGCTATTTTTACTTCAATACTGCCGACTCATATAAAAATTATGTCTCAATGAGTGAAATCAAGATATATTGGAAATAAATGAGAAGAAAAATCGTAAAACTGTTAATCATTTCATAAAACAAATGACTATTTGTCTGAACATTTAAAACAAATACTTTAAGGTTTGGAAACTGTTTTCTATTGTAAATACTATTTACTATTTGAATGCTATTTACTATTTGAATGATTCGATGACTTGTTATTGCAAATTATTGTTATAATTATAACCAGATTTTGATCAAAATTAAACCCAATTTGATAGCAACTGGTGTTCACTTGAAGTCAGCACTGGTATGAGAGCACAGGTGTATAGCCGTTCAGAATCCGGTAAAACAGTTTTGGATCGACAGACGCATGACTTGTGAGCCCAACATCTGTTTAGCAATTATTCTGTGTTTGGGAAAGCACTCAACACTTCTATCATTGTATTGAACGCAAGTCTATTCAGTCTCTCATTCATGTGTTTAATCCAGTGATCACTTCATCACTGAATCCATCCATTTATCCATTGCTTTGGTTTTAAATCTTCATTTGTTTTACTTTTATTTTGAAATTTATTTTATTATTGTTTTATTTTTGACATTAAATAAGAAAAGGACACAAAAAGACAACTGAAATGACTGTTGAGATGAATTCATTGAGTGCTTTGGAGGATAAGTTCACTTTAGCTGATTATAGCGTTTTCATTGCTATGCTATTAGTGTCCACTTCTATCGGAATCTATTATGCATTTAAGGTATGTCTCAAACAATTTAACCCTTAATTCAAGCCATTTATCATTGATTGACAGTAAGTGTTGGGAAAAAGTGTTTTGTGTTTTGCCTTTCAAACGATTCCTTCAATTGATATCAGAATTTAGTTTTTCATTATCTCTGAAAACATTTTTTTTGTTCAATGATAACTGAATTCTTGAATCAATTCACTATTCATTTGAAAACTTAATGATTAGTTATTAATTGAAATTTAATTTTCATTTGAGTAAACATTTATTCAAATGAATTGATAAATGATTTAAACTTTTGATTAGTTTTTTACGTTTACTCTCTTTTTATTATAAAATATTGTAATTGTTTTTTCATCGAAATTAAATTTGAAACCATTTGTTAGCTATGATTGCAATATATTCCCAGAATCTCCTGTCTCATTGGTTTTACAGTTGTTGACATTTCCACTGAAAAGCAGTGATAGTTATCATGTCTTATGAAAATATTGAGGGAAAACATCAAATGAGAGTAACTTTGAATCAAATTTCAAACTTTTATTTTTCAAAACTATTGCATAACTTCTTTGTCTGAGTTTTCCCAACAATTACTGTCTATTCAAAGTTAAAGAAATAAAAAAAACTCATTTTAAAAAATTTTGTGAAATTTTCATCATTTAATAAAACCTTGATTTCAGTGATTCAGTCATTTTTTATCTTACATTTGACTAAACATTCAAATAATTAACGATTTCTTTAGTTTTTATTCAATTTTATATTTAATTAGTATTTAAATTGACATAAAACCCAATAAATTAGATGTTTTTATAATAAAGGGAAATAACCTCTTGTTTTCATCACCACAATGTAATTAAGTCAACAAACCACTTACCCCTCGCGTTTCAGGAAAAAACCAAACATATAACCTTGGTGGCTTTTATAGCAGTCAATACTAATCACCATCTGATTCCCCCTTAAAACTACAGTTCACTTATATATAGTTATTCAATATTTTGATCTCATATATCGAAACAGAATAAAATTAAACCCCTTTTTGTGTCATTTTAATCAAATTAGTCTAAATTGAACGTTAAATTAGATGATAACCACCTGAGCTATAATTGGGCACAAATAGGTTATTCATTGAAAGCCCTTATATCTATATTTCGCTACAATTTTATTAATATAGTTGTAAAAAGTGTTTTATTTAAGACAAAAGTCATATAAAAATAGTCTTCACATCCGATAAGCATTAACTAAACGTAAACTTATGTTCAAATGAGTGATGAAATTGTTGTTTAATATTAACAACAGATTTCGTAATCTTAAAGAATTTGAGTTAAACTTTGACATCAATTCAATGCAAGAATTGGTTGAAATCATACCTATATTAAAGTCATTTGTGAATTCCCACCTTCACAGTGATTATCACCCCTTAGTGTTGTAACTGTTAAATGAAATGATAATAAATTAATTATATTTTTATGATTTCATAAAATTCTTCAATTATTCTGAACTCTGTTTCAACACTTGTATTAAAAATTGCAAAATGTTTTCAAACGTTTCCCTATTTTTCTAAACAATACTATTTGTAATTCAATTATTTCTATGTCTGAAAACAAAAGCCTTTTATTTGAGTGAAAATAAGGATAAGTTTTGATATTGTTTTGCTTATTAGACATCAAAATAAACGATGGATTTAGTGAGAGATTTATCGGTGTATTGGTGGCACTAAACCTAACTTACATTGTATCGATTGACCCATATTTCAGAGCTTCATTCAAATGATCATAATTGAAATGATTGTGAAATTAGTGAAATGATAGTCAAAAACGCGATTTCAATATTAGTTTGTGTTTCAAACTTGAAAACAATTTTATTGAACTTTCTTTTAGTCTATTTATTGCTGTAATAATTGTTTTAATTATTTTTTTTTCAAATTTGAAATCAAATTTCAAGGTTTCAAGTAATGCTTAAGTTAACATTGTTCACTTTAGAGCGGATATTGTTTTACACAAAATAAATAACAAAATAATTATTCAATGAAAACAATTAATAAATTATTTATAAATGGGTTATAATATTGAAGGAAATGTTTTGTTTAACAAATTGTGATATAATTTGAAACTTTCATTGAAATGTTTAACTAATATTCAAAAACTTAAATCTAAATCACATATAAATATAATAGTTATTCAGATATTTAACTCATTTTTGAATTTGATATTAAAAACTAATATTTTTTTCAATCAATGATTAGATTATTAGTAAAACTAAACTAAAAATAGTTAACAAATGCTATAAAAAATTATCACTTCTTAGGACCGGAAGAATGTGTCGAACAAAGAGTTTTTGACAGCAAACCGATCGTTGAGTTTGTTTCCGGTGGCGATGTCTTTGTTGGCCAGCTTTCAGAGCTCGGTTACCATTTTAGGCTATCCGGCAGAAATGTTTTATAGGGGAACACAGTTCTGGTATTTACTTATATTATTCTTGTTTTTGTCGTTAAATATCATAAATTTGAGTCAATATTGGTATTAAATTATTATTCAATCAAATTGAAGGGCAGTTATTATATCGGGTGCGATGGCCTCTATAATAGCCGCAGAGATATTTCTTCCGGTTTATTATAAACTCCAGTTCACATCAGTTAATAAAGTAAATCATTGTTTGATTTAAATAAATATTAAATACAATAAAAACATTTTTTAAGTATTTAGAAGAGAGGTTTAGCTCTGAAAAAGTGCGATTAGCTGTCTCATTCTCATTCCTCTTGTGCACCATTCCTTACATGGGAGTTGTATTATACGGACCTTCTCTAGCGTTGGGCTCAGGTATTCATTAATATTCAATATTAAACACAATTTGCTTTAAATGATTGAAATATTAGACTATTTTTGACAAACATTTAGAAAAGCATTGAATTATAATAAAAGTTTTAATTTTTCAGTCATTTATTGATTAATTATAAACCAATGATCACATGAGAGCAGAGATACAAAAACTTAATCATAAACTAACTTTAAATTAATAAATGACTTATCATTTCAGTGACTCCTTTAAGTGTGTCCGCATCGGTGCTAATCATTGGTGGCATTTGTACTCTCTATACATCTATTGTAAGCATTTTTAAGTGAAAACAATTATGTTTTACAATCAAATGACTACAGAATTCATTGAAACAAATGAATAATTATCTAAATTTCAATGATTTTTAAATAATTAATTAGATTTGCATTGAATTGCAATTATAAATGAATTACAAGAATCGAAGGTCTTTTTTAAATGCCATTTGTTTTTACATATGAATATAAAATTAATTGATGTCTTGTTTAGGGAGGGATTCGCGCCGTTGTCTGGACAGACTTGGTTCAGGTGGTGCTCATGTTTGCCGGTCTGGTGGTGGTTATGGTTCGGGTAAATATCAATCACTTTAATGCTGTTATAAATGATTTTTATTCAATTGTCAAATGTGTTTCATAATTGAGTTCAAGTTCTGTTTGTTTATCTCAATTCAGGTCACAATGTATTCAATGAAGTATTGAATGAGAAAACATATGAAATCATAAAAGTTTTAACAAAACAGTCAATAAATGCACGATTTTTTGTAGAAATTAGGGAATTATGTGATAATTATATGCTTTTGAGTACTTGTCTTATGTTATGCTTTGAACTCAAACTGAAATTATTGTCAAATAAACTTAAATTTCATTTTCATTTTCAAATGAATTGCAAAACAATGACTAAAATTAATGAAAAAAGTTTGAAAACAGAAATGCCTTTAAACACAATATTTTGCAAATATTTTATAAAATTTATATATTTTTTTAATCAAAATTCTTTTGCAAATCATTTGAAAAACTAAATGTATTTTTCATCAAAAGTTTTCATAATGACTGACAGAGAGTACAGGTATTGTTAGTCATATTAAAACCGATGATTTTGTGTGAAATATTCAGTTATAAAAAATTCATAAAAATCTAATTCATAACAAAAAATCAATATTTTATTGAATAAAAGTTTTTTTTTCATTTTTATTGTATACAAAGGCTTTCTATTTGGTCGGAGGGGTTGAGAATGCATTCAATATTGCGAGTAAAAAGGGGAGAATTCAGTTCTTTAAGTAACTATTGAATGACCTTTCACATTTTTCTCTTTGACTATCACTTTTAAACACAATTAAATAGCGTTCAAATTGACCCGTACTCTACTTCCACGCTTTGGAATGCGGTGTTTGGGATGGGTATCATGTGGTCAGGTATACATAGTTTGCATTTGATTTAGATTTAGTAGAGATTTAACTTGATTTCAATGTTAAGGCAATTACGCCACGAGTCAGACAGAGGTGCAGAGGTATTGCAATGTCTCGTCCCAAGCGAAGGCCAAACTGTGAGTTCAATACATAGTTTGAAATCAATTTTGATTTTAATTTTAAACTTACATTAAATTAGTTCTTAATTTTATATATGACTTAAAATTGTGTGACAGGTCTTTGTATATAAACATGGTTGGGATGGTATTGCTAATCAGTAGCGCCTGTTTGTGCGGAATCGGTATATTTGCTTATTATAGTGAATGCGATCCAATGGCTATCGGAATCATCAAAAAGACTGATCAGGTTTACAATCAATTGAAACATTTGTTAAAACAATTGCTTATATTTTCTGCTCAACTGATAGTTAATGCCATACTTTGTGATGGATCAGTTGAGCTCATTTCCAGGATTGCCAGGGTTGTTTGTCGCCTGTGTGTTCAGTGCATCCCTGAGCACATTATCTTCAGGTTTTAATGCATTATCTGCCGTCACTTTCGATGACTTCTTGAGTCGTTATGATTGTGTCAAAAATATGTCTGAAATGAAAGCCCGAACTCTCAGTAAATGTCTGGCCTTTGGCTATGGATTGACTGCTATTGGAATGGCTTTCGTTGTCAGTCGTTTGGATTCAGTTTTACAGGTCTTTTCATATTTCACTCAAATTTTTAACTTAAAATTTTATTATTTTTGTATTAATAATGAATTGAATTATAGGCCGCCATATCAATAGCGGGAGCACTGGTAGGACCGATGTTTGGACTCTTTCTACTCGGGGTCTTATTTCCTTTCGCCAACACTTTTGTGAGTTATTTATTGCGGAAATTATTTTCAATTATTTTATGATTTATTATATTCTTTGCACAAAATTAATGCATTCAATGAAAGCTTTGCACAAAAATCGATGTTTTATTGTATTATATATTAAATTAAGTCTAAAATTAACTTTCAATTGATTTCAATGAAACGAAAAGTCATTATTTATATAGCATTTTATTTTCACTTTTTCTCAGATTTGCAATAATTTTAATAAAACTATAATTACTATCAAATACTTTGAATTGATTTTTCAAAACTTATGCATTAATAGGGAGTCCTTTGCGGCCTATTTTGCGGAGAAGTGTTTGGGGTCTGGGTTTTAGTCGGTTCTCTACTCAACCCGAAAAGTCAATCAACATTAATGACATCCATTGCCGAATGTCCGGCAGATTTAACAGCAAATATATCCAACATTACTAGTCCTACGGTAACCTCGTCTGAGGGCATACTCGCCCTCTACCACATCGCATATCTTTTGGTCCCAGTCTTTGGTTTTATAATCAGTCTTTCAATCGGTTCTATCGTTAGTCTACTTTCAGGTGAAAACAAAATCTAAAAAAAGTTATAAAATATTAAACATTTGTTGTTTGTATTGACAAACAGGCGGTTATGCAACGGCTGCGTCAGTTGATCCAGATCTGTTATCACCGTTGGTTTGGAAGATATGGCCGATTCAGTGCTTACCCACTAAACAGCAAATGGTTTGTTCAGTAAACCTATAAATGAATTGAATTAATGAACTATTTTTGTATTCAATCAAAGAAATCAAACCTAAAAGAGAAGAAGGAGTCGAAGAATAGGAACGACATTCTCATGAAGACTAAACGGAAGTATAGTCTGCGAAGAGATTCAATCACTTCCAACACTAAATTATAACACATTCTTCACATAACAAATGCCATTCATTAGTATTATTATTCAAATGATTGCAAAACAACTTAAAATTCAAAACTGAATTCAAAGCAGAGTTTGTATTGATTTTAGACAACAATTCTCTGAATATTCTTAACTCTATTCAAAGGATGTCATCAAATGAGCGAATTATTTGCTGTCAAACCAAACCCTTTGACAAAAAACTAGTGATTAATTGATATATTTTTTTTATTAAAGCACTAATTGTTTGATATATTTTTGGTCCAAACGATTCCAAACGTTATTATAATTTCGATATTTAATTAAAAATTTTATTTTATTTTTATAAGTAATTAACAATTCATTGACAAAATGTGTTGACATTTATAACATAGCGATTGAATTGAATGTGTATTTCCTGTCCATTAAAACGCATATCAAGTTTTGTACACAATTTAGACCATAAAACCCCTTTTAATATCAGTTTAATCTCAACAATGACTGACCGGTGAGTGGTTTGTGATAAAAAACAGTGTATTTTTCAAGACATCAATCGATATATCACTCAAACTATACATAAATTTGTCGTTTATTTTGAAGAATAAAAACTATTTTTTAATTTTAAAATTCATAACAAATTTGTTAATAGTTTTTGAAAAGTCTTTTAATTTATTTTTAACTGAAAATTGAGAAAATGAGTACAAAATTTAGTTTTTGAGACAAAAGTAAACAGAAATTGAAAATAAATAAAAATTATTCTTATTTTTAGACAAAAATACCCAAAAATTTGAGTTATTTTTTGTAAAAAAACAATTAATTGTTGAAAAAAATAAAAATTAATATTAATATAGAAATCAATATTTGTTTTCAATTATTGAAGGAATAAATGCAAACGAATTACCGCTCCGTCGATGTCCTTATGTCCCGATTTCTGTCTCTGCGGTCACGTGATCGGGATCTGGACCGCTGTCGCGAGTGATGAGCCGGAGATCGTGATCGAGACCTGCGTCTACGTTGTGTGCTTTGGACGCGATCTCGAGATCTATTGAAAGAAAACATTAAATTTTGAACAAATAAACGATATTTGGATCCAAACCTCGAACGACTCCTTCGTCGGCGTCTGTCGTCATAGCGTTCCCGATCTCTGTTCCGATTTTGATAACGATTCCCACTATTATTGAATCCCCGCTCATAACCGCCGCCAACCTGTGGCTCTTCCCTGACCTCTAAAGCGCCGCGACTTCTCTTTTCGTCAACTATTTGCTGCAAAATTGAAAATTCATTGCATTTTAATTAAAATTAATAAAACTTTAAACTATAAGTAGTTTTTTATTGCAATAATAATGATCCTTGCTCAGTTACAGCAATCTCTCCGGGAAGACAACTTACTCTCAACTCTTCAAGCCTTTCCCGAATAGCAATGAAACCTAAATGTAATTTCCCGCCGAAATGGTCGGCCAGTCGTCTATCGTTGTCATGAATACCCAAATACGCTGAACAGACCTCACAAACCCTGAGCTTCTGCTGTTGATAACTAGAGGCAGGCATTGAATTCCTGTACTCAACCTCTGCGCCGCCCTTTTCCTTCTTAATCTTCTCCACCTCTTCCATCAATTTAAGAGACTCCTCAACATTCCCTTCGGCGCCGGCCTTCTCAGCGGCGGCCAACTTCTTACCGATCTGTTCGGCCAACTCATGCACTTTATTCAACTGAAAAGCAAAACACAAAAAAATGAGTGAAAAACTAAACTCCAAAAAGCAATTCAAACCATACTTTAGCGCCGACTTCAGCGCTCAGCTCCTCCTGGGTCTCAGCCAACCGTTTTTTGGCCGCTTCTGTCTTCTTGTCTGCTTCGGCAACGAATGCCTCCAAGTGTTCAAAGGCCTGAATGTGTCCGAAATGTAATTAAAGTTTTGCAAAATTGAGGACAAATTGAAAACAAAATAATTGAATAAAGCGTTGAATACATGCAGAAAAAGTGCAGAAAAAGCGCTTTTCCGCTAATTTTTGCTGAGATTTGGAGTTCAAACCATAATTTGGTTTTAAATCTCATGAAAAAGAAAAGAAAAATAAATTGTTTTAAAGAAACGAAAAATTTTACAAAAATTAAGAGAAAATTTCAAAATTTAATACAAATTTTACGAAACATTTCTAACGTTTAATATATTATCGGAAAAAACATATAAAAACAAACCAATGAATGGTTGAATACGTTACCAAAGATTGTCTTCAATTATACATTACCTCAAAACTCAGACACAACTGAACTCAACCAAAATGTTTGTCTGTTTTTGGTCAGCATTTAAGGCATTACTCTATTGATGGCCAATATATACATATATTTAAGTGATTTGTAAATAAAACACTCAATTGTTTGTATTAATTGATTACTACTCACAGCAGAAGCTGAACAACAAGTGTCTGAATAAGTGATTGTCTCTTATATTCACTCATAGGTTTGGCCTTTAATTTAATTGATATAAAGCGCAGGTATTTTTTAAAACTGCAATTGATATACGAGAGAAGGAAAGACCAGTCGTTTACTAAAGTTTTACTTCAATTTCGTTATTGTTTTTCAGTTTTTTAATGTTTTTATTGATTAGTATTTCAATTGTATTTCAATTGTCTTAATGTCTGACTGAAAGTGAAGTCTTAAACTCAATGGCAAAACTCAGAGCTCGTAATTGATAACAAGACTTACCATCGATGAGACACTCAATCAAAAGCGAACTCCGATTTCAATTAAATTTCTCAATAATTGTCTTAAAAACTGATATAAAATTGTAATTCAATTGTTTCGGATGTGATATCTATTTGTGAGACAAACAAAGCAATCAATACTTACGTCGATGTCATAGCCGTAGTCCTTATGTTTGGCCGCCTTCTCGTAGTCGGCCCTCAACGCCAGGTCATGGTATTTATGGCATTCCCCTAAATCCATGCGCTGACCAGGAATTCAAGCAATTCATTAGTCATTTTGCCGACCAATCGGTGACCACACTTACCGTTGAGGCCAATATGTCGTGCGGACAACAGTCCAATAAAAAGCTTTTACAGACTCTGTGGTCAGTGAAGTGATACCGATGTTTGGACTCATCTGAAAGTCAATGAAAACATCAATCAATGAGACAATTAATACCAGTGCTGTCCAACCCATACCTCCTTCTCTGGCGGTGCCCATCAGCTGATCCAACATCGCTCTCATCTGTTCAGTGGCCGACATTTTGTCCGATTATTAATCACTTTATGACAAACGGATTAATACTTTAATTAATGAATCAATAAATCGTTGAAAATGTTTAACAATTCAAACGTTTTGATCAATAATTGGCAACAAATGGCGAAAACAATTGGTTCTCGACTTCAGGACAAGAGATGGCGCTTACAGTTCACCACTGAAGGGGTATTTCCTCTCTATTTCCTCATTACCCCTGAAGTCGATAATAATATTGACCTGAATTGCAAGTCATATGATTAGAGATGACTTATAGTGTAAATACCCCTTAAAAGGGGGTTTTATTTGTTTATGTTTTTCATGATTTGTCGCAAAAATTGTTGAGTTTTTTGTTATTTTTATAAAATTTTTATATTTTTGTTAAAATTTTAATTCAATTTAAGACCAAATCTGAAGACAATTGTCTCAAAAGATGTCAATTATTCCCACATTCTTGAGATCAGATCCAAAACTAATGCCAATCAATGAAACAGAGATTCAATTCTTCGGTAAAATTAAGTCTTATTTAAGTTTAGTTAAGAATTACGAAGACTTAAGGCTTCAAGAGTTGGCCAGAAGTCTGATCCCATGGAAGCGGTTAACCATCACTGCTATCAACAAAATGATTGCTTTGAAACAAAGTGTCAAAAGCGGTGACGAAGACATTGGAACCGATAGTAAAGACATTCTTCTCATTGATCTCTTGGAGTGGTTTAAACACGAGTTCTTTCAATGGTTTGATTCCGCCGTTTGTGACAAATGTCAGCAAAAGATGTCAAACCAATCAAACGTTACGCCAAATGAAGAAGAGCTTCGTTGGTCTGCAATGACTGTTGAGTTATATGAGTGCAGAGATTGCGGCCAAACATATCGATTCCCGCGGTATAACAGTCCGGAGAAGTTGTTGTCTACACGGAAGGGTCGGTGCGGCGAATGGGCCAACGCTTTCACAATGATATGCCGTTCCCTTAACTTTGATGCCCGTCTGGTCGTCGATTGGACGGATCACGTCTGGACTGAAGTCTATAGTAATGCCCAAAAACGATGGCTTCATTGCGACGCCTGTGAAGGTCTGTGCGATTCGCCACTGGTTTATGAAAACGGATGGAAAAAGAAACTGACGTTTTGTGTCGGCTTTGCTATCAATGAAGTACAAGACGTCAGTTGGAGGTATAGTGTCGATCATCAGGCGATGAAACAGAGGAGAGCACTGTTATGTCGCGAGGAATGGGTGGCCAATGTGTTGAACAAAATAACAGTGAATTTAGGGCTCGGGTTATCAAATGAAATACAAAACCAATTAAAACTCCGAAGACTTTTAGAATTCGTTGAATTCATCCGAAGTCCCAATCAATTGGATTCAGTCAACGATAATGAGTGCAAAGGCAGACAATCCGGGTCTCAGGCCTGGCGTTTGGCCCGAAGAGAGGTCTCAGACTCGCAGTCCGACAATAGCTTTGTATTTGAATTGAGTGATAGTTCAGTGAATCCAACGCTCATTACATACAACTGTGCTTCAGATGAGTATCGTTTCAATGGAAAGACAGTGAAGTCGTGGCAGAACTGTGTCTTCGCTGCGGAGAACGTCTTCAGAAAAGTAGAGAAAGATTGGAAAATGTGTTATTTGTCGCGCAAGGAGTGGTCAGGCAATCATGAAATCGGGAAAATGAAATGGAAGTTGAGTTTGAAAGAGCACTTAAAGTGGACTGAAATACGAGTCACTCTTTTGTCCAAAACGTTTGAAAACGGAAACATTGACTTCAAATTGGGTTTTGACTCAAAAGCAGACAATTGTTTAGATTTGAGACCAAATAAAGAGAATATTATTAAGAGAAGTGACATTAAATTAGCCGCAAATGAGGTCACCATTGAGGCCACACTGTCGGGCGGCACCGGTAGTAACGGTTGGCAGCACTCGCAGCTGTTTAGGCAATCGCTGACAGCGGAGAGTGAAGTGAATTCACTTATTATTGAAATATTTTTATGAAAAATGAATGAAAGCTTCAAAACTTGTATTTATTTTATAATAACAATAAATGATTCAAACATTTGACACAAAAATACATTGTTTTTGATGACAAAAGTAAATAACAATTGGATTTAAAGGTAGTATTTGTGTTGTTATTGCCGTCAATACAGACAATCAATGACTGACTAGTAATCGGTCGTAAAATTCAATCATTTGTTTTGAAGCTTCAGTTTTTTTCAATAGTCATTACAATACAGGTATTTAACAAACATTTTAATAATTTATTGCAAATTGAAACCAAATTTTAGGTTAAAATTAGGAAATAAACTAAAAGTTAAGAAAAATAAAGTGATTTTTAGATTAAAAGTAAAATTCATTATAAGTTTAAAAGACATTAAAACAGATATTAATCTAATGTTAAGTGAAAACGATTTATACGATTCCGCTTTCAGTTTGAGATTTTTTTTGCATGAAATTCTTTGATTTGTTTTTTATACTCGTTTTGAATGAAAATTAAACTCAAAATTGAATTTTAAAAAATCATTTTTGTGATAATAAGTATGTCTTTGAGTAAAGGCTTTGAGGAATGTTTGCAATTAATACTCACTTAAAGTTCATTTAATCTCAAAAATAGTGAATTATTTCATTGAAATGATCGCAAAATTGATGACAAATTGAAAGCAAAGAAAATCACTCAAACATTAACTAATCTTATAAATCGTTTTGCATTTAAATCAGACTAAAACTCAAAAATAGCATAAAATGACAGAAAATAATATTTTTTTAAAAGTAGTTTAAAATCGATTTGAATATACATTTAGTTTTTAAACATTGATTTCAACACATATATGAATACATCGATAGATAATTGAAATGAAGATCAAAACAAAACTCAAAACATTAAACACCGGATGTACTCATCATATCTGTAATCAATACTTCATTAAAGACCCGAAATATTTATAGATTTTATCATTGGATGAAAAATATGTAATCAATACTCAATTGATTTCATTATAACTTATATATATATAGGTATAAACACCTGAAATCTCTCCCACACTTGTAATTGCATTTTGAATTGATGTGTAATTTGTATGTAATTGTGATGTAATTTGTGTTAATTGTCGATTGAATTTGAATTAATAAGATGTTGTGCGCAAACAGTTGTCATATTTGTAATTCAGTATAAAATCTCTAATCTCTGTGAAACACAGCTTTTATTTCAACAATGATATCAAACACACATTCAGTTTTGCGTTGATTTCCTAATTAATTAATGTATCGTTTGTTTCAATAGTTTTTGTTTAATATCACAGCCTTTTAGTTGTAATGATTTTATTTTCTTATTATATATTAGTTATAAATAATTTGTTTGTAAAATAGCTCTTCATTTCATAAATGGTTTAATTCTTTGACACTTTGAGAAACGTCAAGCAATTGATGAAAATATTTGATTAAAAATAACATCTCTTTTGCTTTTAATTTATACGCGATTTCAATGATTAGTGTGTTTTTTGGATCGTTAGACACAGCCCTGAGATTCTTAAACATTAATTCATTGATAAATAAATAGATTTCAATTGTTTTTGCTATAAATCGTTCAAATTTTAGCTTTGAATCAACACTTAGTATAGAATATAACAACAATTATAGTAATAATAGTAATAATAATAATTAGTTTTAGGAATGTATTCAATACTAAAACAAAATCAAAGGCAGTACTGAAACCAAACAAACAAACAAAGTATCGATTGTTTGAGTAAAAAGTGCCATTAATTTCAGCCTCTGGTCTGCATTTGCATCAAAAATATATAAACTCTAATCAGATATTAATATCGCTTTAATTGTTTCCTTGAAGGGAATGGCACTCAAATAACAATTATAAGTGAATATACAGTAAATAAAATGAAAAATTGCATTCACTTTCACTGCCTTTGCTTTCATTGTATTATTAATTGATATAAAAACACAATTTATTTAATTATTAATAAACTTTTAGTTCAATTCAATTGAGATATCGCTATATATATGGCATCTGTTATATCCCATAGCTGTTAGCCGTGGGTTCAAAATGGTATTAATGTTTGTAATAATGATATCATTTGAGGGAAAATCGCAAATTAGTTATTGATTACTAAATCGGCTGCACATCGACTGCACACATGAATTGATGGAAAGTAATGAAACAATTGTTCAAATTGTTGGACATATTATCACAGAATGGTTTCAATAGTGGTTTCAATTGTAGGTTTGGTTCCGATATATACTCTCTTTTATATCTATTAATCATTAGTTTATTATTTGAAACGTATTTCTAATTAACAAAAACTTATTCACAATTTCTCTTTCAACTCATGTTTAGAGTGGTTTTCAATAGACTTTTTACTTCTAAACAAACCTCAGATTCATTTGAATTTTGGTTTACATTGAAAACAATAACCGCTTTAATAGTGAGGGAGAGTTTATTTTTTATCACTCGGAGAGCACACGTATTTGATAACTGGCCTCACAATCTATTGACTACTTCTTCAGATCACAGTTCAGTTCATAATTTATAGGCAATCGTTTGAATTGAGTTATAATTGAATTAATAATATATTCCTATATGAGAATCAGTAGACCGGGTGTGCGCTCATTGAAATTATGGGTCCTATCGGTCGTCACACAAGAGTTATACAGTAGTGTATATGCGGATGGAAGACACTTATGCCCCTGCACCCTTTGCCCTAACAGCTAATACATATGAAACGGAAAATTAAAAACAAGAATTGATTGCAAGGAAAGTGCACTTAAAGCCCAAAACACCGATTGATTTAATGGTAGATATAATGCATAGTCTGTTGACTCGATTTGTTACAGCACTTGAACTTTTGGCTAACCTTTCAATCAATTCATTAATAAAAACATAAATGAATTGAAAATAAAAGAAAACAAAACATAAAAGAAATAAAAGTTTAAAATATATATAAAATATGTCTTAAATTGTTGACAACATAACAAACAACTAAACAATTACGACATAACCGGCCACTCAGTTGGCCGAGGAGTGACTCTCACACTCACCGCAAATGGTCTGATCCGAGAGAATGGTCGACAGATAAGTAGTTTGCAATTCCTCTGAACCGCTGACCACTGCGTACGGCATTTGCTCGCAGGCCATGGGCTCCCACTTGCGGTCGAGAGGCTGAGCGATGTCTTCAATCACTTTACTCTGGATATGATTCGGAACGCAGTCCAAGAAGTAAGTGATTCTTCTGTCGTAGAAGTCGTCATAATATCCCTCGTCTTCAGGGATAGGGGAGTGAAGTAAAGAAATACAACTCAAGGGAAACACAAAGTGCTTCAGTTGTGAGCCTCGGAGTCGGGTTATGGCTATCAGGTCTGCGTCACAGACTTCGTAACCTTTGGACAGATTTAAAGCAATTATTAAATTTCAAAAACAATTCATTCATAAATAGTTACCAATAATAGTGAGGCTCTGGAGATGCCGTGACCTCCAGGCCAACATCACTAACGGGTTCTCCTGGAGTTCGGCGAACACGGGGTTAGGTCTTAAGGTCTGTGCCTTTAGTGCGTTGACCAGAGTTAAGGAGAGGAGTGTTTTTGAGTGTCTGTTGGCCACCAAATCAACCAAATAGCAGATCGGGTCGTAAATAGCGCCGAAGCGACCGACAAAGTAGGCCCTGAAGTGAGCCAAAGGCATGTCTGTGTCCAACAGTGAATCCCTTAATACTTCAATGGAGTCGTCGGTATGAATCAAATTAACCGTTACTTTGAGGTTAGGGTTACTTCTGGCCAATTGAGTCCACGAAGACTTGGAGAGGCCTTCGTGTTCTTCATCTATTCCGTGAACATTAATAACAAACGCATTGATTGTCTGCTTTCTGGCCATTAGTGTCAACAACTGGTCGGTCACTAAATCAAAGTCAATTGAGACCATCGTTAGACTGGAAAACGGCTCCCAAAGAGGTAACGATATCTCCAGTACTGGATAGTAATCGGGATCTGTTTTCACAGACGATAAGTGAAGACATTTGAGTGAATTTGAGTGACTTTTGGCTAAAATATCGGTCAAACGGTTGGAGTGATTGAGCAGTTGCTGAAGACATCCAAAGGATATGTGTTCTAAGCCTTCAGTGGTTTCAATCAATTGTTCCAAACGTTGTAATAATCTTTGAAACAATTGGTATGTCTTTGAGTTGTTCTCATTGTCCACAGTCTCCAGACGTTTGATAACATTAATGGGATTCAGTGTCAGTCGCCGAAGACATCGGCAGTTGTTATACCTCTGGTTATCGTTGACGGACTGGTCGTTGAAGTTGTTGTTATTGTTGTCTTCGTTGGACAATAAGATGTCTATTATATCAATCAAATCGCTAACACTTTTGGTTGAGTTCGGGTCAAAAGTGATGACCAATTGGTGGACAAAACGACTGCATTTGTGGACAAATGACTTCAAGGCTAGCGTTGAGTCAATCAGTGGTTTGTTTTGTTTATGTTTATTGCGTCTCAGAGTGTGACCACTGTTTGGACACAAGTTGACGGCCAGTCGGCTGTACGGCCACTGAGAACTCTGGAACAGACACTCCCGCCATGTCCTGCAAGTGGCCGACGCTCTCAACCTGTCCTTTGGCGACAAATACCTGAATATATTGAAGATTATAACTGACGGCAAGTAATTGCAAAACAACGCCATTAGAGGTGAGACGCAGACTGAGAGGCACTGAAGGGACGGACAGTCAGTCAGACAAACACAACACTCAACCCAACAGTGCTTTCAATGGGTTCTCACATTCATTACGGCTTTGAATGTGTTTTTCAGTGAAAAACAGACTTTAATTGCAATTAATTTCAATTTGTTTTCACTTTTTGTCAATTATTTTGTGAATTGTTTTTAATATTTAACACATTTTTGGATCACTTCTTGAGGTTTGACTCAAATTAATGGTATTTTTGTCTCATTTATTGATTTAAGAGTTGTTTTGTATTTTTGGTGATCCAGTCATCAGTCCATCAATTGGTTTGTTGATCGCGTCATCACTTTATCTGATCCACTGATACACTGGTAGACAATGGTGTTATCGATTTATGGTCTTCTGGAGACCGGAATTCTTGTGGTGAACGCCATTTGTGTCTTAAATGAAGAGAGATTTCTATCAAAAAGTAATTGTTTTTCACTTTTAATTGATTTTTAATGAAATTGTATTCAATGGACAGTTGGTTGGGGTCGACATAGTCTGGCCCAACAGCACAACTACGGCCAACACACGGAACAGACGGTTAAATCACAACTCCTTAATATGATTCACTCGATTCGCACTGTTATGAGGGGTATGTCATCTCATCAGTCATTTAATCCGATGTCTAATCCATTTCCCCCTTAATTCCAGTTCCGCTTATTTTTCTCAATATTATTGTTATTATATTTAAATTGCTTTTCGGCTAACGTTTGGTTACTTTTCGGCTAATCTTCGGTTAATTTCTCACTATTTTTGTATTTTTCAATCAATTTCTTAATTAAAAAGTCATTTAAAGTTTGAATTGATTTTTATTTTAAACACAATTTTAATTCACAAACAAATTGTGATTTAAGTGAAACACAAATCTCAGAAAAAAAATCTGTATTTTAAGTGAGAAATGATTTTTATATTTAAAACATTTTTGTAGTTTTCAATCAATTTTTGAATTAAAAGTAATTTTTTTTAAAACAATTTATTTTATTTTGAATACAATTCACAAACAAATTGTGTATTAAATGAGAGATTGAATACAAAAACCAATTTAACAAAACTCACGAAACCTATGCTTTGATATGATTTGATACTTAAGACAAATATTTGTTGTTTTGTGTATAAAAAGTATTTAATAAAAACATAAAATCATTTCATTTTATAATAAAGGGTTAGAAATAAAAATATTAATTAAAATAAACGATGGTTAGGAAGGGGTGTGTGAGAGGACAGGTGATGGTTATGGTTCTGTTCACTGCTGTGCCTCATGGACCCGATTTGAGTTGATCCAGTTCATCACATTGGACTTCATGCTATTGATGTTCACCATAAGAGTTGGGAACCATTTGCTGGAAAACTGATTATACATTCGTCGTCTCATTTTGTCGGAGAGATGAGACATACGGACCACAAGTGTTTGCTGTCTTTCGGTTTCAGAGTCCAGTTCGGGTTCATTGGTGGTGGCGGGCAGGTAGTGGTCGACGGCATTGTGTGTCAGTTCAATAGCTGTGTCCACGGATTTCATAAAAGCTCTGATGTAAGGCGAGTCGAAAACACCGTTCACTTTGTTGACGCCGTAGTCTTTGATGCCCTGCAGAGTATCGGTGCTGTACTTTCTAACGGCTCCTATTTTGTTGACACTTCCTTCCAATAGCTTTACCGTTTCGTCCTTTATTTCTTCGGGAGATTTCTTGAGCGCCGGAACCTTTTCCTCCAGTTTGTTGAGCCCCTGACAGGCGATGTTGTCGGCGAAAGAAACTGTAATCAGAAAAGCATTAAACCCTGGGTCTAATACTCAGAGACATTGATAACTTACTTGGCTTTTCAAATCTCTGAATGACAGGCTTTGCCGTCGAAGCCATGAAGAGTATGGATTGTTCGGCTCTGGAAAGGGTTGCGGAGACCAAACTATTGTAGCCCTTGAGTCGTGAATATCCATCAGTGGCTAAGCCTATGGCAGAGTTGACGATAGGAAGTGATGAGAATCGAGAGAGAACTTCGATCTTGAATGGACTCAAAGAGTTGGAAGCGTTGGAAGTGTTGGACATTTTGTATAAAACTTGGTATAAAATAGGAAAATAAAAAGTGAATGAAAAAAATGTTTAACAAAATCTGCTTTCACTGTCTGATTGAGTACTGAATACTGATTCCTATTATCCCTTCTTTTTATATACTTTTTTTCTGGAGTTTGAACTCTAATTACACTTCAGTGCAAATCATACGATAGGCTTTGGGTTGAGTCCAAACTTCAAATCATATTCAACTCAAACATAGTTTACTTTTTTCCAGTGATATGTTCATCACTTTGACTAAACTATTGACAAAATTGGTGGTGAAATGTCGTCATGTCTTTGAGTAGTGTCAGGGGATAGGAGTTTAAATACTGGACTTTACCTTTGGTTCAAAGAATTGCTGCTATTTTTGGCTAAACAATGATTGAAATCAATACTAAAGGCATAAAAGTTTACACTTTATCCACAAATCCTCTCAACTATTGTCTCAACTATTGTACAAAAGTTTTGGGAATTTTTTCCTAAATACAAGTAAAAGTGAAAATCAGTGTTCAGGGTCTGTCTCTAACATAAGTTTGAGTGCAATCAATGTGAATATTCTTTATCTAATTTAACCCTTAATTTGATTGCAAATGATATGACACTATAAAACTAATGCGTTAAGTCATGAATTCACTGTTCATTTAACTTTTCAATGATGTTATGAATCGTTTCAAAACATAAACGCAATTAATAGTAATATTTAAAACATTAATTCAAATCCAAAGTCAAAAAGTGATTAATTTTTACTGTAAATTCAAATCCGTTTCAGTAATTGATATCTGATTTGAATTTATGAAACGATTCCTAAATCAGTGCAAAGTCTGACAGATATTATCAGTTTAAACATAAATCAATTTATGTTTTGTATAAACCCTTAAATTAATTTAAAATTCTTACCCTTTTTGTCAAATATTCACAGATTGTTCACAATTGAAATAAACAGGTATTTGATCTAAACTTGTGATAGTATATTGTAAACGCACAGGTATTTCAGTAATGCCCGTCCAGTTTTGCACAGTTGTCTGGAGTTGTTTTAACTTTTGCTTCTATTGGATGAGAGGACAGGTGGTTTATATAATGTTAAGTTAGGCCTCTTTTTCTTGATTTTTCGTTTATTTGTGTAATTTTTTGCACACATATAGACGTAATGCAGAAATACTACTATATATCTGACAATCAATTGTCAAATAGTGTTAACTGAATGTGTTTTTAAAGATAATTAAAGAAAAAAATAGACAAAACATTGATTTGATTAAAATAAAAGACAATATTATGACAGCAAATGAGTACTGATTTATCTGGGTATAAGCAAAGGGGTATTTTTTAGAATCATCTATAGAATTATATATCCTATTCCCTAGTGAATCACTACTGTAGAGTTCCTTGATAAAAACCCCTCACATTTTGAGTCATCATTAAAATTCATTATTTCTCACAAATACTGAAAATTATTTTAGAAATTAAAATATTATTTACAATAAAACAGATTCTTTGGAAACAAGACATACATTAGCCTTGAATTGCAAACATTTAGTACTTTTACTGTATGTTTGGATTAAATCATTGATTAAGTAATTGCAGACAAACTTGAATTGAAAATAGATTTCAGTTTAAATGCTTTGAATTTGAAATTAAATGACAAAATCCTTGGGATTTAATTCATTGAGTATTTCTTATGACATGTTATGTAAGACATGAACTTTTAGATCCGTATTTGAAATAAAGAAGAAATTGAATGCAAATGTTTGCATACTTTGAGTCAATTAACGATTAATTTGCTTATGATTTCACTTAACATTAGTTAAGATTAGATTTAAATACAAAGTTAATCATTGCTTGAGATATGATATCAATGTTTAATAACTTTATGAAAAAAAGATGAAAACTATTGCTATTTTTGGAAAACTGGTCGCAAAAAAACGGTTCAATAAATAGACTCTATTTAAGTCTATTTTTGGGAAAATGTCATTTCATATCAATGTCTTAAAGTCAATAATAACAGACAATTAGATAACAATTATTAAAATGTTTATTCAATTATTTCCGTTCAATGATTTGATAACAAAATTGTTGACTCAAAAGCAAAGGTTATAAAAAACTTCAGTCTTTTAGCGACAAAAATCAAAAGTTAAGAAATATTTTGAGAGACTTTTCATTAAATATAATTTATTTCTGAATCAACACTACATTTAAAAATAACTTTTAGTTATTTATCAATCGATAGAATATTTCAAATGCTTTTTCGACACAAATATATAATAATCGCTGAAAAAAATGCGTTCAAAGAAAAAGCAAATCATTTCTTGAATTGATTTTTTGAATTAAAATTAATAAACAAATCATTGAATTCGTTGAGTGTTTTCTAAACAGAGATATTGTTGACAAACAAGTGCTAAGAATTCAAATAATTAACAAAAATGACCAAAACTTTTGTACAAATTATAGGCTTTTGAGACAAATATCACAATCTTTTAGATAATAATAATAATAATAAAGAAAAACATGTTTTGAATAACAAAATAAAATTTGGAATCAATTAAGGATTGAATGAATTGTTTAATCAATTGATTATTTCATTGCAATTAAGAGTAGACTTTGTGTTTAAAATATATATTCATATCCTTTATGTATAAAATATAATCTCTGGAATCTGTCCGTCCTCTACGGATGTGCCGTTATTACAGCCGGCGGCGTAACTGAACTGAAAGGTCACTTTTTGGGCCGAACCGGACAAATCTACCGACACTTTACGGCTTCCGTTTGTGCCATAGTGTGAATCGGAGCCCTTAAGTGTCGCACAGGCGGTGTAATTGGTGTTTGGGTTGATTTCCACTGGACTCTTAAATAGCACCCGAAAAGTATTGGGAGAGCCGTCACAACTAAAAGCGGTGTCGTTGGAGGCCAGCATTTTTCCCGATCCGGTGTGTATGATCTGAATGGTTACTTCATAGTCCGACGGGCCGTGTATTGAGCCGTAGAGGCCAAAGCCGATGACAAAGATTCTTCGGTCAACAATAAATCTGATTCTATCACTCGTCCCGCTATAACCCCAACGACTTTCGGTTCTCTGGAAACGGCAGACGACCTGCTCTTTGCCGGTTATACAACAACGGGGAACGTCAGGAAACATCACCGGAGGTTTGGGATTGACTGTAAAGTATAGGAATAACGAGACCTGAAATCAATGGTTAAACAATAAAATCATTTTTGAACTCTTGAGCACTCAATTAGTTACCACTTCTTTATCGGTGAGAATCCCCGACTGTGCGACTTCGACCGCAAACTCCTCGACTGTCATCAGTGGAAAGCGAATCAGATATAAAGCTCTTCCCAACATTTGTCTTTGATTATCGGGATTGTCGGCCATAGTCTGTCGCCGGCACTCCTGTTCCGCCCAACGGACGACAGCATTGAATAACACCACTTCTCTGATACGCAAAGTATCCCTTTCCAGGACTGTTGTCAATGTATCGAAATCAATGTCCAGAAAGCCCTCGGCGTTCAACGCTTCGACAGTGTGTTTGTCAATAGTGTCCAAACACATGGCCGCCAATTGGCACTCATCAAACAGTCGGGCCTTAAATAAGTTAAAAATAAGAGTTGGGTTTCAATGAAAACACCATTACTTGAGTTAAAAGCATAAAAGCGTTGTCTGAAGAGAGGTTTTGCTTAAGAAAGTCGACGCACGCCTTCTCCAGCGCCGGCACCGCATACTTCTTGGCTGTATATAGTGTTGTCATTACAGTTTCGGGTCCGATCTGGACCTCATCGGTGTATAGGAAGCGCAATAATGCCAGAAAAGCTGCCGGTTCTACGTCTGGCAGATCTATCTCATCGGTGGTCGACGCCATCGCGCCATTAAACATAGCGTCAAAGACAGCACTTCCAATAGAGAGCACAAATTTGTGGGCAGGAGTTCGCATCTGTTGAGCTCCCTTTCCCACCAGGAAATGGACGTCCGCTAAGACTTCCCGATTGAATATCGCAGTCATTCGCTCCTTAAGGTTGACTTTACTCGCCTGCCAGTTGAATAGCACCTGATTTGAGGTCTGGCCGCCCGTGTAGTTCACAGTCAGGGAAAGTGAAGAGGAGTTGACAGGCATTGCAGTCGTCGGGGCGTTGAATGGCATTTCAATATCACGTCTGAAAGCATTTGATTCACGATTTGGTGATTGATTTGTCATTTGATTCACGGGTTGTGTAGACTATTAAGGGTTTGAAAAGACAATTGAATTGACATTAAAGTGAAAATACAAACAATTAATACATTTATGGATTCATTTGAGGCCAAAGACTGGTAGGAAGTGTTGATTACATCCGATTGCATGACTGGGGACTGGTTTTCAAGACTTGGTATTTGGTCTTCAGATATCATCGGCTCTATTGATGGCTCATTGTTTGCATTACTGGTGTTTTGCGCTGAAGAGGAATACGAAGACTGTTTACCAGTGTTTGGATTGCAATCCATTCACAGATAATACCAATTTATATGTCATTGAATGCAAACATGACTTCAATTTCAAACCAAAGAGTGTTTGAAATGAGAAATGAATTGAATATTAAATGAAAGAAAACATTGAATTCAAAGACAATTAATGTCTTCTTTGGTTGGGATTAACGCCAAACCAACGGATTAATGGATTAACGGATTATTAATTATCACTTAAATTATAAATTGATTTCACTTTTCATTGATTTTGATCTTTGTTTTGATTACCAAACCATTGAAGTAGTGATTGCTTTACGGATCAGGCGTTTGATGTCAGCACTGGTAGTGGAGACCAGACCTCAACACAAGCGACAGGTTTTGTCGCCATTTCTTTGTTGTCTTATAATTACCGGTATTTACGCCAATCGGCCGCACATTTGGTCAGACATTACACCACTGATTGAGTGGTCATATCATTGGATGACAGCAATGGGTGAAGACTTGGAGATGAGTTTTGATCCAAAAGGTATGAAATGATCACAACTTTCGGTAAATTTTGTTTCAATTTATGTTTTGTTTTGTTTTCAAAGACATTAAAATCAAAACTGAATTCAGAGATAAAGACGAGGAAAGGGAGAAACGGAGGGACAGGGATAAGGATAGGGACAGAGAGAGGGATAAGGACAGGGATAGAGACACCGATAGGGATAAGGTTCGGGTCAAGGGTGAGAAGGACTCCGACCGACATAAGGACAGGGATAGAGAGAGGGATAAAGACAGAGATAAGGATAGGGATAAAGAGAGGGATAAGGACAGAGATAAGGACAGGGATAAAGACAAAGACAGGGATAAAGAGAGGGATAAAGACCGCGAAAAGGATCGGGAGAAAGATCGCGACAAAGATAAGGACAGAGATAAGGATAAAGACAAGGATAAGGACAAAGAGAAGGATAAAGATAAGGACAAAGACCGCGAATCGAGATCCCGAAGACATCGGTCCACCTCTAGAGAGAAGGCTTCCCGACGGGAGAGGTCTCGAGAGCGCAAACAGAGGTCTAAATCTCGGGATAGACTTAGATCTCGGTCTCCCAACCGAAGTAAGAACAGTCGACGGAAAAAGCCGTCCAACTATTGGGACGTTCCTCCGCCTGGCTTTGAACACATCACTCCCGTTCAATATAAGGCCATGCAGGCCGCCGGTCAGATCCCGGCCACTCTATTTGCTGCTCCCGGCACTGCACCCGTGCCTATCGTCGGCAGTACTATCACACGTCAGGCCAGACGTCTATACGTAGGAAACATACCGTTCGGTTGCAGTGAAGAGGAAATGATGGACTTCTTCAACGCTCAGATGCACGCCTGCGGGTTCAGTCAAGCGCCGGGCAGTCCAGTGCTCGCCTGTCAGATAAATTTGGACAAAAACTTTGCGTTTCTTGAGGTAAGTGTCAAACGATTGTTGCAAACATAGAGTGCACTCGAACTCAATAGCTTATCGCCCAAACCCTCGGCGTTTGAGTTCGCAATGAGTGCTATAATAACTGACTTTTTATTGGTTCCGAAGAACTCTTAAATCGCTTTTCAATTGATTTAATATTTTCTTTGAATTTCTAAAAGTCTATAAAATTTTGATTAAGTTTTCGGTTATTATGAAATCAATTGTTAATTGCCTTACAATTCAATCGCACTCTTAGTTCCGGTCCATCGATGAGACCACTCAAGCGATGGCTTTCGATGGCATCAACTTCAAGGGACAGTCATTAAAGATACGAAGACCACATGATTATCAGCCGATGCCGGGCATGAGTGAACAGCCGCAGGCGACTGTGCCCGGAGTCATATCAACGGTGGTTAACGACTCTCCGTTTAAGATCTTTATCGGAGGTCTTCCTAATTACCTGAACGAAGATCAAGTGAAAGGTTTGTGAGAATTGTCTGCTCTTATGGTTAATCACTAATTGAATTGATTGTCAATCCCTTCATCCCTTCCCACAGAACTACTGATGAGTTTCGGTCAGTTAAGAGCATTCAATTTAGTCAAAGACAGCGCCACCGGTCTTAGCAAAGGATATGCCTTCTGTGAGTACGCGGACACACAAATCACAGACCAGGTATGTGTGACAAAACACTTCGCTCAGGGATTCAGACTATAGTTTAAGACATTATATTGAGATTAACTTTCACTTAATTTATTGCATTAATTGACAGCCAATGCATCGAAACCTCTGCCGAAGAGTTGTTTTTAGTTTAGTTTAGGAACCGATTGAGTGCCAGAAGAGACCAAACTTTTCTAATTTTGGTTTTCTTTCGTTTATTTTCAGCACTTTTTTCCGTTTTAGCATTTTTTCGTTTTTTGCTCTTTTAGGCCATTGCGGGACTCAATGGTATGCAATTGGGAGACAAGAAGCTAATTGTCCAAAGGGCTAGTGTCGGCGCCAAAAGCGGCCCACTGGCCAGTGCTCTGGTGGGCGCCGCCGCCATCGCAGCGCCCGTTCAAATACAAGTACCTGGCCTTCAGAATGTGGGCGGAGGTATCGGCAATCCGACCGAAGTGTTGTGTCTCATGAATATGGTTGTCGCCGAAGAGCTCAACGATGACGAAGAATATGAGGACATTCTCGAAGATATTCGCGAAGAGTGCACTAAATATGGGTTTGTTAAGTCTTTAGAGGTTCCGCGTCCTATTGAAGGGGTGGAAGTGCCCGGACTGGGGAAGGTATGGCCTATTCTGGCATAAGATTGTTGTGTTTATCGTTAACTTGTGTTTCGTTTCAGGTGTTTATTGAATTCAATTCTACGAGTGATTGTCAAAAAGCACAGCAAAGTCTTGCGGGCCGTAAGTTCGCCAACCGAGTGGTCGTCACCTCATTCTTCGACTCCGATAAGTATCACAGAAGAGAGTTCTAACCATCGGTTAAGACTTGAATCGGATTTATATTTCAATCATTTGTTCCGTATTTTCGATAATTTAATTGAAATTTAAACTCATTTTTCAATCAATTATTTCATTACTAAATAAAAATCAAATTTTTTTTGTTTAATAATTTTTTTCAATAAAAATGCACTAAAAATGGGAATAAAAGTGAAATTATTTGTGGAAAAGGGTGTTATTATGGCTGCGATGCTTAACCTTGTTAATTCAGTTTTGTTTATTCTGAGCACAGGATTAAATTTAGTCAATCATTAACCCCCTTAGAAATGAAAACACTCGTTGGCCTCCATTACCCGCCCTTTCCGTAATGAATATCAATGCTATTAAACAATGCTTTTGAACTGAGTTTCGCATATATTCTGAGAATTGAATTGAAATGAACACAAAATGATTGCTTTTATTGCAAGAAATCGTTGAATTTTTTCTTGTGTTCAGAATTAAAAACAAAATTTTTGTTTGAATGAAAAAAAATAGCATAAAATTGTCTAAAAATGATTTTAAGCGCCGATTCAGGCCATAAGGAAAGGTCTAGAAATGGGAGCACTTTTCTCCACATATAAAAGCAATTGTGTCTCTGATATGACTTTCTAATGGAAAGACATTTTGATGACCGGAGAGAGTATTTTAGATAAAATCAGTTAAAGATAAAAAGTTTTATGACATTGTTATGTATACCATGTAAACCACCTTTGCTTTTGATTTTTCACCCGTTTTTGTAATAAAATTTTATGATTAGTTCATTTTCACTTAATTGCCAAATGACAGCCACCCGTGCCTTACTGTCCACAGGTTTATTGATATTACATCCAAACTTTCGTTTCAATAATTCCTTTTCACATGAAATTTGAAACTTTTTTTTCAAATTATTGTATTTTTTATAAGAGTTTTGCAATCATTTCAATTACAAAAACAACTATTTCTTCATAACTCCCAAAATAGAGTGATTTTTATATGAGATTTGTTTCAAACAATTGTTTTCAACATTAGATGGAAATCCAATTAAACTATAATTCCATCACTTATTGAGAGTATGTTTGAGTTAAGGAAATGATTTTTGATGAGTGCTATAAATAATTAATACATTTATTGATTACAATTGAAACGAAAATTGTCTTCAAATGTCTTCAAACTATTTATTGCTTTATGATTAGAAACATCTGTGAATAAAATCATTGCAAAAGTTCACTGAATAATTCATTGAATATTTGTTTTGTAACACAAAATCATTTTAATCTCGTTTTTATGGATTGAATTATAATTTCATTTTTGCCAATAAATTATTGTAATATCAATGAAAGAAATGATTAAAACTGTGGGCGATATGTGTGTACAGTACATCATATACTGTATAATACAGTGTATATGACCAAGGTTTATGATAATTCATCTGGAACTTGATATTCATCTCTGAATTAGAGGTTTTGTAAGCAATAGTTTGAAAGTGTTTTATGAATTTGTGCGGAATTTTTCACATTTGATCTCTTGAACTGAAAAATTCTTAACAATTCATATATTATTGCCATAACCCTGGGTATCGACGGTCTGAGCCCTTAACTTCAACAACATATCTGAAGAAGTTTCAATGGGCTATGACTTGAGTGTTGGCTTAACTCATATATTACTTGATATTATTGCTAATCAAACGCATTAACTCTATATTAGATTTGATATCAGATTATATTATCTATAAATATATATAAATATAAAAAGTTTTGATTATTGTTTGCATTCACTCAACAGAACAGATGTCTCTTCAGTGAAGTCCGCAATGAATTTCACTTTCAATAACTCTAAGCAATAATAATAATAATAGTTTTGGTCTTGATTTAAGAGTTGTAACAAAATTACCAGAGTTAGAGTAAAAACTGATTTAATTATAGAAATAATAAGACCTTTCCTATCATTTGTTGTAACAATTTCTTAACTATTTGGTAATCAAATCGTTTCTGCACTCAAATTATCCCATAAACTAAGTGTCGGTGCTGTTGTTGACGACTGGATGTTGTGTCGAGAGATGCTATTTTAGAGCATAGGATATGATATCTCGTGTGATAACCACTAAAAACATGAGAATTTAGGGCAATCATAGAGTAATTGATTATTTTCTCTCTTATTATCTTTTAGTTTACTTGACTTACAACACAATTGATAGCACTGGTCATCAGCGCAGTTAGTTTTTAGGTCCATAACACGAGAGTGAAAATAGCAAAACGATATTTAATCTGTGAAACTGAAGACCACTTGAAGACCAGAAACAATTTGATTTCGTCTTAAATTTTCATTTCAATTAATTTATGCTTTGATACGACAATCAACTGATATATTGATAATAGTATTGTATTTCAAATGCATTTCAATTGGATTTTATACTTGTCTCTCATTTTTGTGACTCTCACTTCAGTGATCAAAGTATTTTTAAAACCCATTCAATGCTTAACTTGTGTTTAATATTTCAATAATTATTATATTTTAAGTTAAAAGTAATTTTAATAATCATTTGAATTGAAATAAAATTATTTAAATATTTGATACAATTTTCGCAATAGATTTGAAAAGTTTTTACACAATTAGACGATTGACTGAAAGAGTGTCTGAATTATTGGTATATTTTTCTATACAAGTGGACCCAAAAGGAGAGAAAATTAAAAGACAAACACAAAGAGGAATAGTTTTTCTAACAAAACCCTAATTAAGGTGTTATTAAACACTTGTATTAAATGAATAATAAAATGTATTAATAAATACAAAATCAAAGCTTAAGTAACAATAATATTGAACTGAAAAAGCACTTCAAACGCAACAGTGTTAACCAAAATGCATGAAAACATTATCTCTACTCTCAGCAGCTTTTTTCAGGAAAGGTCGGGGATGTGTATATAATGACGCTGTAATCAAATGAACAAATTATTAATTTAAGGGTTTTTAGCAAAAAAATAAATCTATAATTATATACAAACCTATAAACGCGTGAGGAATGAAATATCTGGTTCTCACAGATCTCTGGCCGACATTGAATGGCCTAGGATCATAGGAATTGGTGTCCATTTGTTCTCCGGTCGGATAGGAATTGTCTAATTCATTGGACGACTCGCCGGTCATCGCACTATCTTCAGGGCCGGTCACCTCTTCTGCGCGTTTACCAAAATGCATAATGTTATGACCTCCCCGTCCGAACCGCATTATATTATGGCTGTGAGATGCCGACGCTCTCTTCCCTAAGTCATCGTCATTACCCAAATCCATAGCTGTTTAGGTGTGAAAATGAAAAACAAGTGAATCTTCGACTAAATCTCTGAATATTTTGAATATTTTTCATTCATTGATTGCATAATAAAATCAAATCAGTCATTGAATGACAAAAATGTTAATGAAATTCAAGATATGTTTGATTTGATACACAAAAAATCTTCATTGAGTGCCAAATCAATACCGAATTTGCTTTTATTCAACACATTTATAATTAATCATAAATTAAAGAATCACTCAATTGATTGGCTGTCAATAAATGTGATATCAATTACAGTTAACATAATAATAATAAAAAACTATTGAAAACATATAAAACTATTCAATAATTATATAATGATTTGAATAAAACATTTTTATGTCTAATATTAATCACAATTTAGTGAATAGAGTGAAGAATTGAGAGAAACATTCAAATGATATACAAAATAATAACTTTTATGTAATCTCTATAAAAAAATGATTGCGAAAATCAATTGACGAATATTTTGTGACTAAAGTATTGACATTAAATATAAATTTAATTAATTTTAGGAAATATTTACTAAAACTTGATTGAAATGAAGTGATATTTTGTGTTTTCAGACATCTATTATAGGGTTTACTTTGTATTTAATCATTAGTTAACTGAAGGTATTTTGTGGGCAAAACATCATAATCATTGTTCGGATCATTTTAGTCTGAATACTGTCTATGAGTTGAATGTTTTCTCCCCTTTTTCTGAGTTTAATACTAATGTAATATAAATATTGAACCGAAAAAAAGATGTATAAATGAATAAAACATTACTAAAAAGTAGTTTAATTGTGTTTGAGATTAATATTTCAAATCATCATTTGCTTCAAGCGATTCATTATTTTGCACCAAAAAACCCTTACTTTTCTTACAGTGCTGTCATTGTGTCGTAAAACAAATGCAATTATTATACACTCTTTTTTTGGTGAACTATAGTCTGGATTTCATTTTTCAATATTTACTTAATATTAATATTAAAATAATCTTATGTTTGAAATGAAGTGAAACTGAATTTGTTTGCAATTTTTATATTAGAAATGAAAGACTAATTTTGTGGAAAATATAATATATCCCCTTTCAGGTGGTATTACTTAAATTTACTATTTCTACCAGTTACATTTTAATATTTAATTAAAATTTCATTTATTAAAAATGTATTTCAATTTCCAGACTTTAAATTGAAAACAAAGTTCAGCCCCTTATGTCTGAATTCATATTTTACACCTTATATGACAAATGCCTTTATTTATAACACATTTTAATTAATAAATGTTTGAAATATTTTGATAATTTATAAATTTTATCATTTAGTAGACTATAATTGAATTATTCAGATAAATGTCTAATTAGTAATTATAAAACTATGAATACCTTAACTTCTGGACCACTTTTTACCACTACTTTAATTTTGAGTGAGAAATGGGTTTCAAAAATGTAATAAATTATGAATTATTTGTTGAATAAGTATTAATTCAATAAAATTATTGTTTTATTTGTTTAAAGAGTTTTTTCTTTTGATATATTTTTATTAAATCATGTTTTTGTTATCAATTTTATCAGTTTTTATAATCTAATCTTTATATTCATATATTGATAACACTTAAGATAAGACAGACCAACAGATGTTCAAGCTAAAAATTGTTAAAAACTAAAAGTAATTAATGATTGTTTTGATATAAGAAAACATTGAATCTTTGAAAATGTATTTCTCTCTCTCTCTCT